>QJNY01000044.1:0-247941 GCA_004155945.1 Monosporascus sp. mg162 | reverse complement strand
GCTTCACAACGGCCTCATGTCCATTTATGGCGGCCCACGATAACGGCGTCCGACCATAGTTATTATCCTTCGAATCGGCCTCGACGCCCTCGGTCGCCAGCAGCAGCTTCACAACGGCCTCATGCCCATTTATGGCGGCCCACGATAACGGCGTCTGACCATAGTTATTATCCTTCGAATCGGCCTCGACGCCCTCGGTCGCCAGCAGCAGCTTCACAACGGCCTCATGTCCATTTGCGGCGGCATACGATAATGGCGTCCGACCATAACTGTCTTTCAAATTTGGTCCATTGCTACCCAGTAGGAAGCGTGCCAAGTTCTCAACTCCGAAGTATGCGGCTAAGTGCAGTCCCGTTATTTGCCGTGGAAAATTTTGGCTGTACTTGAAATGCCCAGACCACCGCTTAACAGCCATCAACGCTTGGTTTGACGCCTCAACCTTAGCCTTACTCTCGAGGAAACCGAACACCTTTTGGCTTGGGGGCATGTCCTCGTGGGCATGGTGTCCCCAGTTGTGTGCCGCGTAATCGTAAAGCGGATTCGACCGCAACCGTTCCTCAAATTTGTTGTCCGATTGACAAACCCCGCTCTCAAAGGCTTGAAAGGAGAGGTAGGTAGTACAAATTGTTGTGATGTAAGACTGTGCATTTGGAAACCACCGACTTTGAGTTCGCTCGAAATATTCTTGTGTCGTGTAATGAACTAATCGGATAATGCTGCTTTCTTCGTCAATCGTGACTAATCCAGCGCATACCGAGAACATATCTCTGATCTCTGGAAGGTTTTCTTCGTCGAGTTCTGCTTCGCCGACTTCTACAGCCAGGGCATACTGAAGTTCTGATGTAGTCAACGGCCGTCTTGCGCAAGTAATCCATGACAGGACCTGCTTAGCAAGCTCTTTCTGACCGGTTACCTGGCTTTCGATGCGCTCCATTGCATTTTCGTATGCGTGGTCATACGCTTCCGAACCGGTGGGCAGTTTTGTTAAAGCGGCTCGAACAGCCTTGGGGGATCTCTTCCCAATCAAAGAATCAAGATGAAGCTTTGCGAGCAGAAACCTAGTCGAGTTAGCGCATTTCTGATAGGATACATGAAAGCCACATACATGCCGTCTATAGCCTTGACGATCCCGTTTTTGATTTCCTCTTGCAGTCCCGGATTACGACCGACGAACGATGGTAGGTGTAATATATAGCCGTCCACATATCTCCGCACGTCCTCGACACTGGCACGGATCTCTAGTGATGTACTCGTACTAAACTTCTCCGTAATTTCCGGGATAAATCGCGAAGTCGTAAAGAGATTTGATCCGTATTTGGCTTGCAGGCTGAAAAGCTCTGATAGAAGTCTTGTCCGGCAGCCGCCGGTTGTTTGGCATTCATCGAGCGCGTCGATGACAATGAAGACCCGGGAATACAAAGCAGCCACGGACTGGAGAGCTCTTGAGATTTCGTCAAATGATGGCCGCGTCCGTCTATCCTTGTGGCTGCCATAAAGTGATACCACGCTCTCTGGTAGAGGAGACCAGCCCTGGGCCAGCTGCTTCAGCAGACCCCCAAGTAGATCTTCGGCCTTCTGGTCGTCTTGTTGCCGGAAGTTGCAATAGAGATATGCGATACCGATGTTCTTGTCATTTTCGAAGCGAGTCACGAGGTTTTCGACCACGATCGATGTAAGGATCGTCTTTCCAGCGCCGGGAATGCCTGGGCAGAACAGTATTTGCTTATCGTTCTTCAGCCAATCCTGGTATTTAGCCGAACCTAGAAGCCACTGGCCAGTTCCCGGTTGTCGCCGATTGATGATGTCGCTTTGTTGAGGAGCATAATCAATTGGGGTAATCCAATCGAGAACGGTTCGCTGCTCCAAGTGGACCCGTTGATCTCGTAGCTCTCCGGCGTAGGTCTTTAAGTCGCCTTGTGATGCCCGAATCTCCACCAAGATTGTATTCAGCTTCGTAAACTGCCCCGTATCCTCGGTCGCATTATCTTTGATCGTTTGGATCAACTCCATAAGGAGCTCCGTATTCTCGTGGGAGCTTTTCTTAATTTCCCGGATCAACCCCCTGTTTTTGTCAGTCGTCCGCGACTTTTCTGCATTTAGACGATCGCACGTACCGACATTCGTTTGTCATCGCCAATTGCAGTAGAGATTTTTCACGTTGCATGGCAGAAATGAGTTTTTCCACCTCCTTTTCATCGAATGGCCACTTCAACGCCGACAGCGCCTTATCCAAGCCCTTCTTAGGTTCCAGCTTTGCCATGACAGCCTGCAAAGCAATTCCTAATCGATATAAAGGTGTATCCGGGCCCTCGAGAGCCTTAATCTTTTCCCACCACTTAGTTCCTTCGTCCGCATCGTCGGCATGATCTTGGAGCTGTAGGAGAATGGACTCGCACGCGAGAATCTCTTCACGAAGCCGCCTCCGGTCTTTCGTAGCGCCCGTTGCTCCGATAATGTACTTGACGACATCGGAGGAGAGCTGCAGAATGGCAATGATGCTGGCAGTCGTACTGAGTGGGTCCATCTCGTCGATATGTCAATCCGTGGTGATCGAATAGGCTGTGTCTGTTAAATCGAAATACTTAGGATCAGCAAGTCATTTGCTGGAGAACGCACTCATTAGAATTGCCCGTGGATTGCGCAAAGCAGGGACGAACCCGTTCTGGATCTTGTCGCGAGCGCGGCAACCGTGGTAATCGGAGAGAGGTTGTCACACTTCAGAGAGACGATGTCGCATTCCAGCCTCGTTGAGTCGAGACAGAGGGATATGGTCTGCATGCAACCTCGCGTGGCAGAATTGGCGGGGCAGGCTGCAGCACAGCCGCAGGTACGTCTGCCACGTCGACTCGCGGACGCAGCGTTGATAGGCTACAGCAATATTGAAAGCTGGACCAGCCGAATTCTGTCGAAATTGTCAACTCGTCCAAAGAGCAGGTTATAGAAAGATATGACCCATTTGGATAGTCCCCTGTCATCGCAGCCGAAGCGGGACGCAGCAGTCTTTGGCGCCGACCCAGTAATTTTTCTGTCCGCACCTGTGGGGAAATCGACAGCGGGGCTTGCCCATAGGGCATTGCAAGACAGCACAGACCAGCACGCAGCCAGCAAAACCCGTCTCGACACGCTTAATACTACTACGAAGAACAGCCCAGCAAAAGGAGTTTCATTCAAAGTGACACGGCAAGACGAGGGTTCCGGGTGGAGCAATTGAAATAATGAGTGACGCAGGAACACGTGACAGTACGGTCACGTTTCCAGAGTATGGCAGAGGATCTTTAATTGTTTCGAAAATATACTTTAACGGGTTTTATCGGCCTAACTTAAACACTTCGAAGCTCGGTTTGGCTTTGGTTGTAGTAAACTCCGTCTTTTCTAGAGTTGTCCCCATACTGTAATTGTACTGTAATTGTTGGAGCTGTAATGACAAGTAACAGAACAATTGACTGCACTCGCAGGCATAATACAACAAAAGGTCTATTCCTGCTATATCAGATGTTTTGACAAGTGCCGTCTTGGCGTGGGTTTTTGCATGTGCAGTCTACTGTGAGCTCGACGCAGATGACCGACCTGGTTTAGGCAAGATCAAGGGATCCCACCAACAGATTCTCTAAAACGATATTTCCCTTCTCTTAATAAGGGTATTTAGCGCTAATATGACCTGGTAAATGTCTTGAAAGGGACGCATGTTATGAGCTGTTTCTTGGCCCCATTTCTTGGCCCTGGCGCCGTTTGGGGCCCCCTAAACTATTTTAGCGACAGCAGGTGGTGGTGGTGTTAATTTACCTCGACCACTCTCTTGGCTGGGATATGCGGGCAACAACTGAAGTTATGTATCTTTGTGTCTTTATCTTACAGTACTCGATTCCCCCAATAGAGAGAAGGAAACAGAGAAGGAAACGAAAGAGACAGAAACAACGGAGCTGAAGGCCTAGCCTCCAATACAGTCTGTGGTTACTTTTCTACTTTAGGCCCTGTTCTAGGTTCCATTGCTTTGGTGTTGATCCGAGTTCTGCGTCCCTCTCTGCTGATCTCGGGTTACATCTTCTGAAGGCTCCATCTAGAATGTCTCTATTGAGCCTTGTCCCTAGGCGACATGGTGGGGCAGAGCGCATTTCCCAAAATAGATCACTGGTGTCCAAAGTCGCCGCTAATCCCTTTAGACAGATTCATGATTCCTGGATAAGTCCATGATTCTTTCCAGAGCTCGGAAAATCCGCCATTTTTCTCCATTTTGCTGGTGCTAGCCGGATGATGTACGGAATCGGCCTGTGATTTCTCTATGAGGCTGTGCTGCGGCTTACAGCACAATCGTCTGTCTTAGGCTATACAGCCTCCTATTGGCCCAAAAAGAGCGGCCGCTATTGGATACTACCCAGGTAGCGGGCCATTTTCAGACATCGCCTAAGCGAAATGTTGATGGGTTCCGTACGTCGTCCGCTGGCGCACGTGGAGACCGCAAGTATCCTCTTTTTATGTCCACACTTATAACTTCGATATAAAAACCGTGAATCCGGCTATTACGAGAACACTTAGTTTCATACAAGCCCGGTGCGCAGGTTAAGCAGCAAGGACGATATAAAATTATGTGAAGTTAAGGGCAACTTCCTCGCGATGAGTCTGCCAAGTGCGTACTATGGTGGGAGTATGCCCAGTACGGGGGTGTGGCAGCACGGAGCCTGAGCTGTGATGGCACGCTCTGGAGCCGGCACGCAGATGGGGTTGTGCCAGCACGAGGGTGTGCCAGCCCGGGGTTCTGCATCTTCGGGCTCATGTCCCCTATCGCACGCGAACGGTGAACCTTGACATTACATGTGATATGTGGAAGATCATGATTCACTTCTATATATATATGCGCTCAAAATGTAGCCTTCGGAGGACCGGACTTGTAGTATTCCATTATTTTATAACGTTAAATTTAGAAACCCCATCTCCGGATTCTTAAAAGTGAAGTATGAACCTAGCGAACTGAACCTGGCAGACTGTGAGGGAGGCATTTAGACAGCCTGCTCGATTTATTTAGGGGATGGAGCTGCCGGTAGCAGGCAGCTTGCGCGATGGATGTAATACCTAGATGCGAAGAAAAATGGAAGAAAGGTTTGGGAAAGGGATTTGGAAGGGCAAAAAGGGAAAAGGAAAAAAAGGGGAGCGGGGGCTGCTATTTATACGGGAAATTGTTTTTAAAACTTAAAAAGGGGTGAGCCTTATTAATACAGGCCAGGCAACTTAATGTGTGCAATATGTATATGTAGTGGGCGCGGAAAAGGTGATATAATTCTGTTTTTCGAATTTTCCCAAATCTTGTACCAATATTCGCTCGCGGACTCCTTGTAAATGGGCAACCCAACCACGCCCCTTTTCTTTCCCCATTCTCCTTCCCTTCAAGTCCTAAGTTAATCCCCAAACCGGTATCTCGAAGTTGCCTTATTTTTCACCATCCTTTATGGATCAAGACCAAAACCCTTGGTAATTTCGTAAAGCCTATGGATTCACTGGCAAGCCACGCCTACATTTCGAGAAGCGATTCGTAGGCCAATATGTACGGCTAGTTAGGCATCCGACGGTGTCCGAGCTCAAATAGGGGCCAACTCGACACTTCCTTCTTTCACCACACGGACGCGCAGAAAGAACGGATTGCTGACGACTTAGGGCGACTGCGACTCGGGTTCCATAAAGGGCATACCCGTGTAAATTATTCTTGCTGTCCTACCCCGAAGTACTATGAATGCCGCGAGCAACGCCCATCCGCGGTAATTTGCATATGAACCTCCCAATAGTGTGCCGTTCGACCTCCTACTATCCCCACGAGCGTGGCTAATTCATAGCCGGACTAGACCACACCTCGCCGAAATCTGCCTACGGATTCCGGGGTGGCGGCGGAGTTCCCGGTCCTCCGGGGGTGACGGGCGATGCGGGCCCGCGGAGGTTGATGGACCCGATCCTGGATACGATATTATTCCCCACGGCGTCGACCGCGCCGCGCGGCGAGGTCAGCGACGGTCCCTGAGGCGCCGTCTCCTGTACCTTGAACAGCTTGATCGCCGTTCCGTTCCAGACGCCCACGGTGCCCTTCGAGACCTGCATCTCGCTGGTGAACACGAAGCCCCAGACGAGCGACTCGTACCAGCCTAGCGCCAGGGGCGACCACTCGAAGGAGTGTACCCTGACCGGAGACGGCTCGATGCCGAAAAGGTCAGCCTCCTTGATAGTCCGTAACGTCTCCGCCGAGGGAGGGTCGGTCGGCAGCCCGCGGCGGTCGAGCAGCACGGTCAGTTGTTGAATGACGGTAAGGATCGTGTGCAACGGTAATTCCGGAAGCCAGCTCTCTATCCACTGGGCCGACGGCTCAAAGACGCCGGTCGCGGATTGGCCAGCTGCCGAGTGGCCGGCGAGGCTTGTGGTGCTGTTCTGTCTCGAAAAGGTCGGGACGCCGGCCGGCATCTTGCCCCTAGCCTTCTCCGACATCCCCCTTAACTGCGTCGGCACGGCATCTCCGACGCTGGCAACAGAAGACGCCCGCGAGGGAATCTCGCTCGGACTCGACTGCGCGGGCGTCGGCCTCTCGTCTTGGTCACTTTCCTCCTCGTCGTCGTCGCCGATGGCGAACGTCGTATCCTCTTCGGGCACGTCGCTTAACGTCGGCGTCTTGGGTTGCGCCACGGTGGGACTCCGCAGGCTCTCTGCCGAACTCCGCGTAGAACTCATGTCGAACGGGTCGGAAGGCGGAGCGCCGTCCTTCCTCTGACGGTTGCGCCGTTCGATCTCCTCCTGACCGCTCTCCAGCGTAAAACTCCGCAGCGCCTCGAATCGTTTCTTATTCTTCAGAACGAGGTATACGAAGTTCGGGTTTTCTGCGAAACGCGTGAGCTCATACGACATAGGTCCAAGGTCACGCTGGTGCTTACGCTGATATCGATGCTCGAGGATAGCGTTCATGGATTCCAAGAGCGACCTCAAAAGATCGTGATTGCTCTCGTTTGCTAGGAGGAAGGAGGGAGAAGACATCGAGATGAAGAGCTGCATCAGTTTGGCACTGGACGTCCCGCTTATGCCCTCCAGGTAGGCGGCGATGTTGTTAACGACCGCCAGGAGGGCGGGGTAGATGGCGGAGAGCTTGCCCTGGCTGGTGGAAATGAGGCTGTATATGGACTGACGGAACATTAGCTGTGCTTCGGGAATGATTCGTCAGCGAAACCATAATCACCTGTATCAGGAAGTCTGCATATGTTCCCTTAAAATTAGGAATCCTTATCGCGAGAGGCAGGGTATCTTGGCCTTCGAATCTCTTGTTGAGATTTATCCCAAAGTTCTTCTCGACGCTCAGGGTCTGCAACAAGAAGGCGCACATGCGTACGACGCCCTGCTTCGAAGCGTCGGCCTTGTATTCGGTAGCGTAGAACAGGATGAGAACGAGAAAGTCATGCGCCCTGTCCGTGTCGATCATGAAGGATCTAAACCGCTTATTGCATTGCGTGACCTCCCAGAAGAGCATGATCATCTCGGGCGAGAACTTGGTACCCGTCTGGGTGCCGGGTATGTACGAGGAGTTAGCCTGGATAGGCTGGTTCAATATCCGCGTCATGCCGTCCACGATGAACTGGAAGTCCTGGGGGCGGTGCAGTCGCCCGAGGAAATGACGGTAGTAGTTCTTCGGGGGAGGACCGGAGACGGGGTCGGGTATGGGATAAAGGAGGACGACGAGCAGGAACTGCAGCGTGTACGTGACGAGAACCTCCTTGGGATCCTTGAAAACGAGAGCGTTGTAAGGGACGCGCCAACTCGCGGGGTTGTATTTTAACGTCTAGATCAGAACAATCAGTCGGCCGGAGGAGCGAGAGCTGACGAGGGGGGCGGTGGGCTCACGGTATTTAGCAAGGAGCATAGCACGGACAGCACCACCTGTTTGTCCGAACACGTGCAGATGTAGGTCAGGGCCCTGGTCCCCTTGCTCGGCAGTATGCTCGGTGACATGTACATGCTCTGACTCGCCAGAGCCAGGAGTAGTCGCAGAATCTCGCAGCGATTGTTTTCGTACTCCTTGGTGGTGGCCACGGTGGCATTGCAACCGACGCCGCTTTGCCAGATGGAATAGGTGACTTTCGGTTTGCCATGAGGCTGCTTCGGGACGGTAAGGTCGGAGAAGAAGAGCAGGTCGACGAGGGTGTCGATCAACTCTTCCGCCAAGGGCTTCGCATCCTCGAACTCCTCCGCCGGCGGCTTCGTACGCTGCTCGTCTTCTTGGGATTCGTCAAAAAGGATTTCGTTAGCTATAGCCGACCGTCTCGTCCGCTTCCTCCTCGCTCCCCAGAAGAACTTGTCCTCCCATGCCTGAAGATGGTCGACTTCGTATAGATATGGCAGGACACGTGTCAGAATCCTGATGCAGTTTAAGGCGTCGCGCTCCGGTGCGAGGTCGCGATCGGGAAAAGAAGGATGGTGCCTCAAGATGAACAGGCGGGATGTGACGGCGAGGATGAGGGTTTCCAAGTTCTCGAGAGCCCTGTCGCGAGTGCGGCGGATGTCGGCGGGCGCAAAGAGGCTGAAGACGTCCTCGGACGACTCTGGGAGCTCCCAAAACTACGGAAGTACGGGGTCAATACGTAAAGGCCATTGCTTGGGATAAAGGGGGAGGTAGAAGAAAAGCGAGTGCACGAACAGATGTCCAATAGGGGTCGTCGGCCGGTATATGTCGCTCCTCGGAAAGCCTAAAGATGCCTTTCTTGAAGACTAACTTGGAGTCGCTGGCACCCATGTCGAAGAAGTCATACCGCTAGTTCCTATGCCCGCGCAACGTGTCGGTTTATTGGTGTTTGATCGTCATAAAATCAAGCTATGTTGGAAGTTGATTTGGACGTAGGCGTAGGCGTAAGCGCAAGGTGTGTGAGACGTCTAGACAGACACCTTCATACACTGTGATTTCGAGGTTGAACGATGTTTGGTAGCATTGATAAATGTCCAGTTGGTGGATAGGCGACTGACTGATAAGGTCAATTCAGCTAAAGCCGAATGACGTTGCACCCCCCTTCCACCCCCCCTTCCACTGTAACCGCGGAGGGATAGTTACCAGGCCCTATTACTACGTATGTATATAGCAGATCTATAGTATATGTGTATATGCTCTTTCTCTATTACTCCTAGTTATCCGGAATTCTCCTTAACAAATTAATATGAATATACGTATGTAGGGTCTGGCGGACAATAACCGTGATTACACCTTACGCCTACACCTATGAGAGAGCTGACAGCACTTCCCCATTGTTTGGCTACCTACGTTACTGGTTCACCGGTAGTTACGCAAGCTACGAAGATCATCGGTGGGTATTAATATTCAATGCCGGATGTTACGCAAGTAATCTTATGTAAGTAATCTTGGTCTGGGCGAACGATATACGGTACACCCACCCACATGCACCTCTCTCGAGGCGGCTCGATTCCATATTTACATACAGGACCGCGGCATCTTTCCTATCTGTCCTATTAAGAGTAGCGACATTGATATAGCTCTTGTAGTTGCCTACCTTGGTAGCTACTCGCACAAGCGCATTGTGGATGATACGACTTACATGCCCAAGCTGAAGAGCCGTAAACTTAAAATTTGTTCCCTAATCGGGAACTGCCCCAACTGTCCGACCTCCGGGGGCACCTGATGGGGGGGCATCGAATCTCTCATGTAGAGCCGTCGATCTTGACTAAGGTCATAATCTCTGGTAAAACTTCGGGATACGATGCTGTTTCGGATGGTCATGAGATATGCTCGGAATAGCGGCCCGGGCCATGCTTGAAGATGCTCAGTTCGTTCATGGGTGCGTGCTGAGCCGACCTTTTGCCGTCCGAGCCCCTTGGAGTCGCGGGTATCCGGTAGCAGCAACAACAGGAACAACCACAATAGTTATATAAAGCTCCTATGGAGTTTGGAGGGGTCTTCAGGTAATTAAACGTCTCTACGCATAGCACGAGAGTCATCCCCTCCTCGTAGTCACTGCTAGACGAACTACCGTACCTACAGTATGGTGTCCAACTCCCAGACCCAGGTCGTCGAGGCTGAGCCTATTCCCCTGACTGAGCTCCCCCGCCACCAACCCGCGAAGGATGTAGAGGCCGCGCCCGAAGATGCTCCGTCGGGGCCAGACGTGGTCGATCGCGAACCAGAAACGCCTTTCCTCAAGTTAGTGGTTGCTGGCTATTCGTTCTTCTGTGCCGGCGTTGGTATGTGTAACCCGAGACAGCGTCTCGGGCTCAGTATTCCCGGGCTCTGCTCTTCCATGGGGCTTCCGTGAGCTGACGTCTGTGCAGTATGTCCTATGATTCCCTAATCCCCGAATTCGTCGCCTCCGGCTGCATTTGAGATTCGAAGTGTCTGTTTCGCTTTCGAAGATTAGATACTAAAGTACGTCTATAGAACGACGGAACCCTGGGCCCCTTGCTCCCTTATATGTTATCGTATTGGAGTATCTCGACCGGCCAAGTGGCTATTATGTAAGTATTCTTGGAGGCCAAGTGCTGGGGATGGAGATCTGAACTGGCGTAGCTATGCCACCACATTCGCTGGATGGTTCATCGCCGCGGTCACCAACCCTATCCTCACGGCCCACCTAACCCTAGGCCAGCTGCTATCCGTGGGTGCCGGTTTTCAGCTGCTCTCGCAATGTTTACGCCCTTGGAGCGCGCTGCCTCTCTTCTGTGTCACTTTCTTCCTCCAGGCACTCGGGAGTAAGTGATCCCAGTAGATCTTCTTGACCCCTCCCCCCGCGGACGATAAACCCGCCTTCCTCATGCTATTGGGACTTGGTTACGGGTTGGAACCGTCCAGTATCTCGCGACGATACAATACTTACTTGGCTGCGAGCGAGAAGTAATGGCTGACTCCACGGGTCACAGTGGCCTACCAGGATTCCCATTCCAACACGTTCGTGAGCGGCTTGCGTAACGTCCCCCACAGGTGGCTTAGCTTCATCCATGCCTGCTACGCTCTCGGCTGCTTCGTCGGTCCCATGATAGCCACGGCGATAGCGAACAGCCCCAACTCGATGGGGATAGCCGGTTGGAAGAGAGTGTACATCGTGCTCGTAGCCATCAGCCTGGTCAACCAGGTCGGGGTTGCTGTCGCCTTCAAGGACAGTCTCCGGAGCAAGCCGAGAGTAGGAGAGAACTCCCGTACCCAAAAGCGAAACAGGGCCGCTTTCCGCGAGACGGCGGGTGTCCTGCAGCCGAAGACCTTGTGGACCATCAGCATGTTCTATTTCTTCTACCTTGGTGCCGTGATGACGGCCGGCGGTTGGGTCGTCGAGTTCCTGACCACCGTCCGAGGCGGCAACTTGGCTAACGTAAGTGGTCTCCGGCGCTCAGCGCTCCTTGTCAGGTCTGGCACTACAAGCGAACGTAATTCTTGAATGCGTCTCTTTTGCCATCCGTGTTCATAATAGCACCCCGTCCTCGCGGTCATGGGTGCTCGTGCTCGTCCTTGTCCTAGGGGATAACTAACCACGAATTCGCAGATGGGATACGTGCCCACGGGCTACTACGGAGGCGCCTTCGCTGGGCGGCTGTTTCTCGCTGAGCCTACGTACCGGTTCGGGGAGAGGCGGATGCTGATTATATACAGCGTCATTTGCGCCTGTCTGCAACTCGTCTTCTGGCTGCAGCCCAACATCATCGGCAGTGCCGTGGCGCTCAGCTTGATGGGTTTCTTCTTCGGCCCCTTCTTCGCGACTGTGAGTAACCGCTCTCCCCCTCTGCCTTGTATTCCGCGTTCGAGTGGGACTGACGTTTGGAAACCATGCGGAATCAGGGGATGTCCGTGGCCTCCAAGATATTCCCCAAGGAATCGCGGACGACGGCCTTAGGTAAGCGATTTGGGAGAATCGTGTTTGTGGTCAGAGAGAGCTAAGGACATCGACCAGGCTTTATTTTCGTTCTTGCCCAGGCGGGCGGTTCCCTCTTCCCCTCGATTACGGGACTGATAGCTACAAGAGCCGGCGTGGCGGTGCTGCAGCCGATCGTGCTAGCGCTTATTGTCGCAACAGGGCTTTTCTGGTGGCTCATCCCGAAGACGCAGGCGCGAAACGAGTAACGGCTATGGCAGCATTATTCTGTACTCGAAACCGAATGGCACACGTCGTCGGTACTGGCTTAGGCGACGAAACCACAGAGAGATGGATTGTGAGCACGGGGAGGGCCCTTGCTTGTTACGGGATATGATCAGAAGAACAAAAATGCCTAAAAGGCAAATGTAACGAGATATCCATCTGAATGAATTATATCGACTTTACGTCCGAATCCTCAAATGCTTATCCGCACTTTCAGGGGTAACCGATGTGGAGCGCTCACACTTGCTCGCCAGATGTCGGTCAGCCGTCGCTGTACCCTAGTCTAGGCGGCAGCTCGACAGGCCCACGTTTGGGGCTACCTAGATTAGAAAATCTCGGACCAGCAGAAAACTCAGCATATTCTTCTTCCACCGCCAAAATCCAAGGAAGGAGCGGCGAGAGAGCAACTCCCGAAACTTCTATCTACACTCCGCGCCGCCAGTGACACTCCGAGTATCGTCCCTGGATCTCGCTTAAGGAGGTAGGTACCGTAGGTACAGTCTTGATTCGACGCAGCATAATTCGTCGGCTGCGACAACCGGTCGAGAGGATTCAAAGAGCTCCCCTACGTGTCTCGAGTCTGCTTTTCGCTCAACTTTGTTAGTGATCCGTCATATGTACTCGCAACCGAGTAGCTTCAAAATATGCTAGAGCTTGCCGTCTCGTCGCATCTACAGCGAGCAAGTGTGGACAGTGAAGCAAGATGAAAATACATCGTCGGGTTTATAACTCGATGATCCCCAAGCGTCTGTTGACAACTGTCGTCCAATGTCGATAGGTGTTTGCCGCTTGTCGGGTGACACATTCTTCCAGTAGATGGCTATGTAGTTAATCTCAACATGAGCAAATTTCCGTCTGCGTCGGATTCATAACTCATTAGATCGCTACAAGGAGAGGTCCATATACACGAGCAATCTTGATATAGAACTTGCTTCTAGGAGCGCCACTCGCAACGACTGCGATTCTATGCCCTACATCTTGCTGTCCGGTGGTGGCCTGGTGCCTGTTAGGATCGCACCTCTAATGATACCAGCGACGGTCAGAGATACTCCGGTTACTTGCTCACTTGAAGTTGTTCTTCATCTCTCGCAGCTTTGCCATTACTTCTACGGCGTCCGCCTTGCCCGTAGCCTTTTGAATTTCCGGGTCCTATCATCCAAAGAGTCAGCCATCCACGACGCATCCGCCATACGAGATGTATATACATACCTCGACCCGCATGAACACGTTGTGTTGCTATGCCCGAATAGTTAGTCCAGATCCCAGCGATAATCTCGTCTCCGACGTACCTTCTCGTCGCCGATAGTGAATTGTCCCTGGGTCTCCTTGTTGTTCTCCGCGAAAGTTTGCAGCTTCTTGACGGCCTCGCTCTGGAGAACCGACATGCAGAATTTCACGTTAGACTTCGTGTACTCGTGACCGGGCTGTGCAGATCAAGGGTCAGCCGCCTTTAAGTTGGACCATCTCGTGTGATCCTCGACTACTCACGTAGACCTTGGTGTCGTCGGGCAGCGCAGCCAGCTTCTCGTTCAGAGCCGTATGCATCTCTTCCGCCGTACCCTCGAAGAACCTCCCGCAACCTAGAAGTAGTTGGCCAACCCGCCATTTTCGAATTATCGGATAGGGAGCGACGCGAGGATGGGTCCGCGTATTGCTTACCACCGTGGAACAGCGTATCCCCTGTGAATACTGCTTTCTCGTTGCCGTCCTGCGCAAACCAGCAGATGCTGTCCTGGGTGTGGCAAGGCGTGTGAATGCCCTTCACAGCAATGCCCCCGACATTAAAACCTTCGCCGTCGGCTGGAGTCTTCGTGACAGCCTCGCAGTCCTTACCCCCGATGATCGGGAGGTCCGGGGCCCCCAAATCATTGCGCTGCAGAACCTCATCAGCTGGCCGGGCTGACTTGCCTTACATACCACGGTCCCATCTTACCAGCCTCTTATTTCCCCCGGCATGGTCCCAATGGCTATGGCGGCCGGTTAGTGTTGATCGTGCTGGATAAAGGGGAGATGCCTACTGGTGTGTGTTCACGATGGCTTTGAGGTTGATCTTGCCCGCCGAGATTGCCTGCTTGAGGACGGGTGACACCCTAGACATCGTGTCAGGTCTTTCATGAGCTCCATGTCACGAACTTGACCTTACTCTTCGGGGTTCGCCGGGTCAATGATCACAGCATCCTTCGACTGGTCATCTACGAGCAGGTAGGCGTAGTTGTCGCTCTTCCCCGTCCCTGAGAGCCCTCCGTTAGGACCTGCGGGTGCCGCTTGCCAGAAAGATACCTACACATAGGAATCGATTGGATATGCATGGCGCGCGTAAAAGCGAACTATTGGCCGAGTCAGCCTAGGGTTAGGCTTTTGAGGGTACCCTGATGGTGATTTAACATCTCCCATCCTAATCGACTTACAGCTGTTGTCAAGCTACCAAGTTTCCGCGAAGCTAAAGATCTCGTACTTGCGAGAAAATTCATAGATACGGCAGCGATGCCTGATATTTGACGTGAGAGCAGGAAGCTTGCGGATAACATCTACCGACTGCTCCGGAATGATTTGTCAAGTTCCCAGTAGTGACAATGACGTCGACCCCTCACAGCCAGGTATACAGATATGAAGGCGTACAGTCGGCAACAGCTGGCAAGCCTACGCAAATCTGTATAGTGGGAGTATTTCGCTCGGAGCTCGTCGACCTCCTTGGCTTGAAATTCGAGACGTGCCTAGTTACCGTCTAGCTCAGGACCTGCGAACTTGAACCGTGCTACGAGAAGGCCTTCTCCACTCTGTGATGCTGTCTGTATCCCGAACATTCCGCTCGACACGGGATGTAGACATAGCGGCCTCTTGATTATATTGGCCGGCTAATACATGACCCGTTCTCCTGCGTTATGGCATCCCTTTTCCAGGGTCGCTGATACAAGCATAAGAGCAAGGGACGCTAAGGCAGGAAAAACCGAAGCTTGTGGCTAGGAATATGGATCTTGACGGGCCTTTCGTCGCTCTTAATATAACTTCTATTGCCCAGGGGATAGAGCAACTAATTGGCAAAGGCTTGCTTGCGTCTATATAACACCGATTGGCTTCGCATTCCACGGCCCCACGTATCTAGACCAACCTCTCGTTTGGAGCGGCGTCCGACTATGGGGCTGGAGGGGCTTGTCCCTGACGCCTACGGGCGTGGCTTCAAGCTCATCGCGGGATTTCTCCAGATCGGCCCTGATTGCTTCAAAGTCTCTTGCGGAGCGTGGCTGGCTACCATCTGCTCTCACGGCAGGCGAAATCGTAAAACTTCCATCAAGTATACCGCGAGATAATTGCAGAGACCGGAGGAGTAGCTTGGAGTCCTCGGAAGACTCGCCGATCTCGCCCAAGACTTGCAGGATGAGGGTCTGGTCCCACTTCCTCAGTTTCTTCTGCAACGACTTCTTGCTCGTACTTTGCTCTTCGTCTCTTAGGTACTGGATCAGTACATTTCTGCATGCGTCTGCCTTATCTTCTGTTGTAGATGACTCATCGCCGGGTAGGTTCTTCCAGTAGTAGTGCCATATCCACGCAAGCGCCCTCTTAGCTGCGGCCCGGAGCTTCAGAAGCGAGGGCAGCTGCTCGTGAGTAGCTTGGTGTCTGAGTTCAACGAATGTTGCTGGTAGGCCGATGGTCTTGGCAACTGCATACATGCTCATCTTGCGCTGTTTGTCTTGTTGGCTATCTAAGAGGCCGGTGACGAATCTATGGGCAACAAAAGGCACGGTTAGCAACATGGTTTGAGTTCCGGTAGCCTTTACCCAGGCGGGACAGCCAGTCGTGAATGGGCGCTTCTTGCCATATGTCAGCGTCCTGCTATTGCATTAAGACAGCCTGGGAAGGAGTAGGAAGTCCTTTGCTCGGCACACGAGCTTTGCTCTCTCTCGCCTCCCCGGCATTGAGCCTGTTCTCTCCTTCCATTCCCAACCGGCGAGGATAAAGGCCAACTTTCGGCATGTATATGCAGTAGCAGATGCAAAGGAACTAAAGAAATCCAGGGATACGACCAGATCTCCGGCAGTACCCGGTGGTGCCGAGACCGAGCACCGGGACCTTTGCACCCAAACGAGGGCAGACGAGGGGGGCAGCGGCGAAACTTTGGGCCGGAGCACACCAATGCTGAAGTACCTAATCGAAAAGCAAGGGAAAAGAAGAGGGGCGCGAAAGAACTTCACATACCGGCTAAACGCGGCCGAGTACGCGGCTCGGATTGCGTACGACGAAGAGCTGGCCCCTGTCCTAGTGTCGTGGAGGTCGCTGAGGATAGCCGCGACGAGGAGAGCCGTGGACTCGACCAGGTGGGGGCAGCCGCCGCGCTGCATCCACATGGAGACCCTCGAGACGGCATGCTGCTGCTCGGCCTCATCCTCGGCGGTGATGGTCGGGGTCCCGACCGGTGGCGAAGGGTAAAATTGCTGGCGGACTCTCAACAGCTCCGCGCGATCCCTCCAGGGCGTGTGGATGTACTGGACCATTGCGGCGCACTATCCGATGTAAGGATGCCGTCAGTAAGGAAGGTACCGACACAGCTGAGGTGTGGAGGAACCTGCGAAACGAGGGAGTCGACCTGCTCGTTTGATGCTAGCTGAAGGATCTTTCGAGATGGAAGAGCAACCTTGCGCCTGTGGTATATGAAACGAGTCTGGTATGAGTTATTTGATACCCTGAAGAATTTGCGGAGGTACGGTACGCAGCTTCATCTTCATTCGAAGGGATTGTGGGGCACGCTACTCCGGGGTCCGTTATGCACACTTACACGGTAACATCCAGGTTTCTGGAAAACTCGTGAAATTCACACATTACCTATCTGTCCCTCGTACACGGGCTCTGGAGGCTTTACCGCTTTGGAATTCCAGCCTTTTTGATGAAATTTCCCTTATATTACCCATGCAAGGTCATTCAGGCGGAGCTACTAGCTTGGTAGGTGGTACCATCATCTTCTTGACCAACAAGTCCGGCGGCTACCCCGGATTAGCTACGTCGTTACCTTTGGTTCTTGGATATATTGCAGTTACGACTATTCTAAGCGCTTGATGAGATCGTCTCCCACATGGAACGAGCCCCATTACTGGTCCTTGAGCTTTCTTGGCCTCTGCAACCATCATCTCGGATTCATAGAGGCCGGACCTTCGTTAGAACCATACCATCGATGACTTGTTTGACGGCAACGTCCACAAAGCACATACCCACCACCTCCGCTGTCGACGCCACCGAGTACTCCCCCTTGGGGCTAGTATTTTCGTAAAGAGCCCGGCGTTCCCAATCCACAGCTGCGTTCCTCTTACTAGTATTCCAACTTATGCTGTAGTGTGACTTAAGGCGTGTTCTTCTTGCTCGAACCGCAGCTTTCCCCAATGTAACGTGCGAGAACGCAAGCCAATTGCCTCGCGGTGATCGTCTCGTCCAAAGCAGGTATTAATCTGCCCCGGATCGCTGGGGGGTTTCCTGTCCTCTCTAAAAGTCGAACATGGCCGTGAAACAACTGCACGACCAAGCTACCCATGGAAGTGCCGTCCGTATTTTCGAGTCACCTACAGGCTGTGCATTACAACTTCGGGGACGATCCTGTGCAGGGAACAGCAAGAATGTTGTATCGTCCAAGACCGGTCTGGGAACTTGTAGAAGCTCTTCTTCCGGCGGGTAGCAGATTGGACGGTTTTTCCGGAAAATTCAATATGCATATATGGCATCAAGCGGGTGACTAATTCCTGCTCAACAACTCCGGCGTGAGAGCGAAAAGTTTGTCGCCATCATACATAGAGGTACCGAAAGGAAATAGTGCATTCGCGACATCCGGCAATAGCGGCTGTGCAGAAGGAGCGTTGTATTATCCGACTTGGAGTACGGCCGATTGGAACCTAAATCCATAAGCCGTTGGGATCTTCCAACCCCTGGGGGCAGTTATACATTTCGCTGTCGGGGATGCCATCATTGCTGAGGAGACCTAGAGTTGACCAGGTCATGAGGCCGGCTCCGCTTCAACTCCATCCAGGGGGAATTAAATAACCAACGAGGACAGAGGCGGGCTGAGGGCCCCTACATGCGGAGCCAGAGCTGCGGATTTTGTGGTTAGACGATTGAAAACTGAGTCGGCAGTGGTGCAATTTTTTCTTTTCCCTCGTCTTCTTCACACAGCATTAAACAACGGCACGCTATTTCTTTCCACGCAGCAAACCCATGAAAACCTGCAGTAGCCCGGCCTTTCTCGGTGGACCTCTTCTTTGCCCCAAGTACGGGAACCCACTTCAAAAGCTACCTACATAAGGGGGTGGGCCAGTTACCGAGAGCACTTCATCTGGAGGGGTAGTGCGCAGCTACGTACCATGGACGTGGAGGGGTTACACTGGGCAGACTGGATATCGACGGAATTTCCGTCCCTCCTGAAAGTGGTCGCCCCTGCTAGATCTAGGGGAGTTTAGCCCATGCAGGCATATCAGCCCCGAGCACGGAGGACTCGCGGATGTGAATGGGGAAGATAGCGAGGCTGATAAAGCATATTAGAGACACACAAGGATAGACCATACGTCGGGGACTCAGAATTGCCTTAAGCAGATGCCTCGAACACTTTGTTGAACCTACCATGTACAGGTAGCGTACTTGGATACGAATGCCGATCTGCCGAGCTAAGTTTTCCGCTGGCATTTCGTGTTATTTCGTCATCTGTGGGGACAAGGTAAGCTGACATGGTTACCGCATAGACAAAATTTCAGGATCAGTGGCGCCGTGTTTTGCTTCTTCGGGTTAATGGCTAAGGTCACTGGTCTTTTAGCTACTTGATAGTGTCGGAATCGTAGCGTTTGAGAACTTTCCCTATACGTCCTCAACGGAGATAGCGTCATTGTCTTTTTCATGTGGTTACCAAACAACTAGCTACATACACAAACACCGACGATCCCTCCGTGCCAAACGTAGGTACTGTAGTACGAAGTTTGATGTGCTCGTTGCCACTTTCTAGGGTAAATGCGCCCCACGATCTTGAGTCCCGCTCGGACTGGACGCCGTCACGCTGCGCTGGTACATACGTACTTTTTTTCACTTTGCGTGTGTGGACACACATGCGCACACTCGCGCTCACACACACATGTGTGCAAGCGCAAGACAAGAGCCAAAGCTGGGGGGGTGAGAGGAGAAAAGCGCCTAAGGAGGTCGACTCTGATGATGGAGAGCCATTTGAGAGGCTGGACGCTGGATGTAGCCTGAAACCCCGCCTGTCCACTACCGCGTCCCCACTAGAACGGGGGCTCCGCTTTCTTGCATGTGGAACAGCTCCATGGAAAAGCTTGCAAGGTTTTCCTTACAGGGATTATTTGAGCCTCTGCGCAAGAACTACCAATGATATCCCTGTCCGGCCATGCGTCGGGAGACTCCAAGTCGTTCTACCGCGCTTCAACATGTAAGTGCGAGAGCTGGGGAATAGAATGGGGGGGATGTGCTTTTCAGCATCACGTAAGGATCATACAGGATGAAGAGAGTTGAACACCCACTGTCCGCCTCTCGGTCATTTTCATTATCGCTATAGTCACGAACTTGCGCTCCTTATAATTGATTTGTCAAAGCGTTTTTTGCATTTTTTTTATGGCACGGGAGGTCGGCGTCGCCGTGGGGCGGTAACCAGGTCCGTGGCTATCCCACGTGTTTCTATTTTTACATGTATGTTTCGTGTAGGACGCTTTGACGTCCAGATAGTCTTCATGGGCTCGCAGATGCTTTGTGTGATCGGGGATGGGGGGGAGGTCGACTTCGAAAAGTGACCGCTCCTCATATCCAGGACTGCTGAGCCGTCGTTGACTGTGCGGCATCCGCCTTCGTCTGTTCTTCCTCCTCTCCGTCGGCATCTTCACTCTCGTCTTCATCATCCGATGCCGGAGGCTCCCAAGCCTCCTCTAGTTTAAGTCCCTGACCTCTCCTGTACGTCGTTCCCAGTAGTTGCGATGTCGATGTTCGGTAGTTATCAAGTTCAGGGTCCGTCTCGGCCTTGACGGGGGGATCATAGAGACCCATTCCAACTAATATTTCGCCTTCCTCCTCCTCCTCGGGGTCTTCGAGTGGCTGGTATGGAATCTCTTCTTCCGGCGGGACCACGGGTTGTATATCGTCCGGAGTCGGGGGAGCAGCGCAGCCACCGAACGCATGAATGTTGGATATATCCTGGCCGAAGTAGCCATGGCCCACTGCAGGCGGCAGAGATACGCCGGCTTCGGGGCTGCCATTCGTAGAATATTGGCCTGATCCGGCCTGATGTGGAGGATCCCATGTCCTCGTCGATATGTACTGAGGCGGAGCTTGCGTCTGGGGTGGTGCCGCGAAGGAGAATGACAGCGGCGAGAACGAAGGCGACGGCGACGCATGAGCTGAGTAGGCGGTAGGAGTAGGGGGAAGATGCTGGTATCCGGTATAAATATCCGCCGGGGCGTAAGGTGTTGGCAGGGGAACGACGTATTGAGAGTAATCTGGTTGCGGGATAGGCTGATGCATTTGCATCTGCTCCTGGGGCTGTTGCGGGTGCGAGCCCGGATGCCAGCTCACCGGCCGACTGGCCCTTTTGACCGGCTCTGGATAACTCGAATATTGGTGAGGAGGCCCTTGCATCTGTTGTGTGAGAGCGTAGTCCAGAATCTGCTGTCGACGCCTCGCCAAGCTCCCATCATTCATCAATGTCGTCCGGTGTGCCGTCCTCGTCTGGGGACTGTTGCTGGCACTGCTTGGCTTGACCACCCGCATAGCGTTTTGTGGTCGTTGACAGGTAGATCCGCGTGGGACGAATCGCATCGAGTCTGATAGAGCCAGCTGCAGCGCAATATCGGACATGAAATCTGTTGAACACATCGGAGAAGGTCCGTTCTGGACGGGAGCCCCCAAGACCGAGGGCATCATCTTGAAATGTGTAGCCGGAGAGTCAGGCGTGGTTGAAAAGGGGAGTCCAGGTCGTAAGACGTGCCGCGGAAAGCTGTCCAAGTGTATAAAAAGGAGGTCCTCTTCTTAGAGCACGGTAGTGTCCTGAGCGACTCTTGTGATGGGGGCGGATGGGTGGTTATATGTATGGAAGAGTCGGAATGAGTCTTTCAAGTCCAGTTATGGCGGAGTCTAAGTATGTAGTAGTAGGCTGATGGGCTCGTCACGGATACTATTGAACCTACGAGCGGCAGAGGCTCTATATGGAATGGCATAGGGAGGATTATATTGGGGCGGTAGAGCCGAGAAGGGATACGTATGAGAGACATTGTTCGCTTTGGCATGTGCGCGTATGCAAGTAATAAGTGCGTTTGTGTCTACGCACCGTTGTTGCTTCGCTTGTATGACGGTTCATCGTTTTCTGCGTCATATGGTTTCGACAGGGATATAGACAAGCGCTACCTTGTGAAGGGGGATTCTTTGTATCGACGACCGGGGACGGACAGGTTGACGACGGGTAGCATTGGCGGCGGATGTACGTACTTACTTACTTCAATGACTGGTGGGCTACTGTAGACCAGGTCATGGAGTCTTTGATCATGGGCTGTCTGAAAGGAATGTTTCTAAAAAGATGTGGGTAGCCCCAGACGAACGGGTTTCGAAGTTCAAAAAGGCTACCAATGCCAAATGCTGGAAGCGGATAGGCCTTGGCCCCCGGTTGGTGGCCGTCTTTTGCCTAGTGCTGTGCATAGAGGCGTGCAAGGGCTGGGGGAGTTGTACTATGTAAATGTGCGTAATTTGGTGGACGGGACGGTGCCGGATTAAGGCAAGACGTGCGCCTATCCTGGCGTCGGCTAAAACATGCGCCTGGTTTGCCCAACGCCACGCCCTCTGGGGTGTGTCAGTAACATCAGGGGTGTGAGTTTGTCGGCTCCCCTTTCGGACGCGACCCTTTTAGAATCTTAGATACGTAAACGCCGCAGCTGGATGGTCTTCCGGTAGGGCCCTAAAACACATGGATGCTGCTGCTTCCTGGGGGAGTACCATCCGTCGGGTAGCCCTGGATAGTTTCCCGTCTTACCTGCTTGGTGGTTGGCTGCGACCGGCCAGCAAAAGCCCTGGCTGTACACGGTTCTTCCTGTCCACCCAGCACCCTCGTTGTTAGCCTGCGCTTTCGTGACTTTGTTGTGGGAGGAAGGGGCGCGATTCCCACCCGCCAGCTAATCTCACACCTCTTGTTGTGTAGAAAATCGACGGCAACTTCCTCGGGTTGTCCTCTACTACTACTTTACCGATGTTCAGCCCGTCCCATCAACCATGGGTAAAATGCAGACTCAGTGAATAAGCCGCAGATGACAGGCTTAGCGGACCCTCAAACACACCCCCCCCCTCGTGACAGCCTCTGTCTACTGTACTGCTATCAGCAAGGCGCAATATGACTTAGGTCACATATCGCTAGTACCTACCGGGCCAGCGGAACAGACTTGGATAGGAGTGAGATTTGTGTGAATCTGCCAACTTCAGGCGCGGGTATGGAAGAACGTAGTCCAACAAGTCACTCTCACGATTCTCTACCTGGTGCTAAAAGTTGCTTTCCCCTGGTTCGTCACAGTCCAAAGCAGATCCGTGAATCTGCAGTCACCAGGACCATATGTACTACGTAAAGTAAAGGTTCTGACTTTCCAGTCGCCTTTTGCTACGTCCCATCCGCCAATATAAAATCACCGATGCTCCGACACGACCTTACCAGGTCTGGCCAGACCCGCTGAATGAGTACCTGGTATCTACAAATGTGTGATTAAAACATTCCTACAGCCCCACAAAGTCGGGCTGATGTGGACGTTGCACATTAAAGACGTCTCTAACGTCGGCTTGCCGTTGACCAAATATGTACTATGTAATACATGGGCTGGCTATATCTTAGTACTAGGTAGTGAGAGATGGTTGGTTGATATCGCTTGCAAAATGCCCTACCAAGCATGCCTATCACCCTATTTTCGCCTCGTTAAGCCCAACGCATATGCTCTATGCCGCATGGCGGAGCAAAAGCAAGCAACACCTTAAGCTTTGTTTTATCTTCTTAGTATTCCATGTAGAATAAACACACGTACTAATTCCAGAAGAGATGGGACTTGTACCAAGAACGTAATCGATACTTGCTTGAGTACCCAGTGAATTGGAGCTCGGCGGTGACGGTTGGCTGGTTTTCCGCAGCCCAGCTTTTACTAGTACTACATAAGTACATGAAGAACAGCCAAAGCATAAACCTGGTAAGGGCTGCCAAACTCTGGCAATACTTCACGCAAATTACCTATCGACATGCACTACTACGTACTATTATAGGAGTTGCATAGCGGCGGGCGCTGCACTCAACAGGTGCTTCAAGGACCCCGTGCCTAGCGCCTAGGGCACTGGAACTTGAAGCGCACCTGCAACTCCCAGGAGTATTCTCAGTTATCTCCAACCGGTCCACTATGTAGTCGGGTAGAATCACATACAAATTTGTATGGGCAGGGACATAGCAGAGGTCTGCCGGCGCTACCGCTAATGGCAGGTTGCCATTCGATGATTACCTCTTTTGAAATGAAACCGGCGAGGTCACACACCATATAATTCTTTATACACATATACATATGCATTCTAACCTGTACGGCACATAGTGACCCAGTGGAAGTAGCTAACTAGAAATACGCCTTGGAGCTGTAGCTATGTAACCACATATAGTATACTCATCCCAAGTCGTTGTCAGGTCCGAGACTTCGATGGTGGGTTTCTGGTGTCGATGCAATGAATCCACCGCCACGGTGAGGTCAACCCGCAGACAAATGGACTAGATGATACTGTACATAGGTAGTTGCAAAATCCAATCTTCCTTTTGAATGTTCTCAACACGCAAAAAGTGGCGCCCGTACGAAGGTACGCTAGGGCGAGGGCTCCTGTCCGTTGTCTCTCGTGCCCCCATTGAATTGAATTCCTACTATGTATGCTGCAGTAAAGTGGCGCTTCTTACATACCTGCACCCGTGACGGCCGCCGAGTTGAGACAACCACAGACGTGCCTGCATCCCTTACCCACCAGATCATGCATGCACTTGTAAGCATACGGGTACGTATCATGTATCAGGGTAATTAACTCGTCCATTGGCTGGCATTGACTGCGTCACTGTTAGGTTAGAAGCAGATTGGTTAGACACAGTGCATATCTCGACATCGACCCAGAAATGTTGATCTCGCAGGCTGCACTGGAATGAATGCAAATCATGAAATGCCCGTGACCCGGCAGTCTAGCTATACTTCAGGCCAAGCCTCGTTTTGAGAAGTTTCCTGGGGCGCTCCATCATGAATGAAATTTTGAATCCACCCTTGCCACGCAGCGATAATTGCTAAAAATCGCTCAGGAAGCCCTGCCTTGAATGGTAGATGCTATTCCGACCTTTGTTGGGTTGGTCTGGTAAAATATATACTACGTATATATACATGAGAGCATATTACGGTTTGCTAGGTAAGGTACACACGTTAAAGTAGCCCATGACGCTTTTTTTCTTAAAATCTCCCCATGTCGTTACTTAAACGAAGCAACCAACTATCATAGTAACCTTTAGCGCAGTAGCTGGTTGAGTTCCTAGCTTAGGTATACATTGATATACTATGGTATCAGGCAAAATTTCTAACACACAGTCAGGTAGCAGCGGGTCGCGCTAGTAGCCGCGCCACCCAAATTAGGTGTAGCTTTTGTATCGGTCAACCGCAGGTACATACCGAAAATTGCAGTCTTTTAGCAATCCCTAATCCAAGTATAAGTAATTACTAAGTGGGACTCCCAGCTAGCATACCTAATTCTGTGTTAAAATTTACCCATAACACCATAGTACCGTGTACCAGCGGTTATAAAGTTCATGCGCACTAGAAATGTCGGAATTTCATTACATACGTTCGGGAAGACGCGCGCCGTTCACCACAACTCCAAAGGGATATTCTTAGCTAGTTACCCCCCTCCCCACCCGGTCCACTACAGAGCCAAGTAAACTTCTCATAAAATGTGTACGGGAATAAACATGCGCTGGACGGGTTTTGCCAGTGCTTGCCGCGATATCGTAAGGTGACCGAGATCCGTCTTGGCGGCCGAAGTGGCCAATGTGAATTCCATACAGTTTCCATAGGAGTCTACCTTTTAGCCTTACACGGCATATGGTAGGCCCAAGCTGGGGTAACTTAGAATACCCCTGGGAGTTGTAGTAGTAATGTTCTATCACCCTTTTTACACAGACTTGAGAAGAGATTATCACCTCCATCCTCCGTCCCTTATTAGTAAACTGGGGTCCTTGCTTGTGTCCGTGATTCAGCCCCCCTGAGAGCGAAGTCGTGTGTGTATGCAGTACCGTACAACCTAGGCTGTCAGATGTCTCCCAGATTGGTACTACTGTTTTGCGTTAATTTTTCTGCTTAGGCAAGTCGTCGCCAAAAGAATTGACACACTTCACTCGGCCATACATTAATACACCAGTGGGGTATGTCAATTGTTTTTGGCACCGACTTGCCTTGGTTAACAATCCGTATGTGTGCGTCGCTGTTTGCAGCTCCGTCACCCACTAATAAGCGTGTTGGCCTATCTCTTTTAAGGAGCACGGTTCCGCGACATTCAAAGGCACTTGGGCCCCTGTTTACTAATAATGTCTGTACTAGTAGATTCCTACTTCATGGGAGGCGGGGCTCAGTGAATCCTGGGCCGACACAGGACTCGCCTCAGCACCATGGTATATCTTGTGCACCTTAGAGAGTCAAGATCGGATATGCTGTGAACCATCACCCAAGCGCCCGTGCTTAGTTCCGAAAGGGTTAGCGTGTGCCACGTACTAACCACACCATCCCCATCCTCGAAATCCGCGCAATTGAGGCTCATCTTGATGTGGCCGAGGAAAGTCTTTGCCCAATAAGGCGCTGACGCTGTACTATGGTATCAGGCAAAAGTTTTGACACACTGTCAGGTATCAGTGGGCCGCGCTAGGAGCCACGCCACCCAAATTAGGCGTAGCTTTTGCCTGGGTCGATCGCAGATGCATGCGGAAAATTGCAGCCATTTTGGAACCCCCTAAGTCAAAAAAAAAAAAGAAAAAAAAAAGAAAAAGGTTGTACTAAGTGGGTCTCCTAGCTGGTATACCTATCAGTGTGTTAAAACTTATCCACAACATACCACCACAGTACGTGAAGGGCCTTCAATGAGAACTCGCGGATTTGCCTCGGTGAATTTAGAGGCATACAACTTAAATAGCCATTCGAATGGGATTGTAATGGAACCCTCAGTTACAAAGCCCTGCTCGCGTCTTCCGGTTTGAGCGACCCGGTTGTCCGCCATGTCGTGCTATTTGTCACCATATGCGGTCCGAGACCATGAGACAATCTTAGATTTCAAAACCAGCTTTCTAGGCGAAAGGTATTACATATGCCTGAACCCAATACCCTGCCGCATGTCAGCCGCCTCTCGCTCACGTATACGATGTCTAGGGAGGCCGGGTAGTAAGCCCGAACTGGTTGCCCGGTTGTTTAAGCTCAGACTTGCCCCCCCCCATACAAGGTTGACAGATTGACAATGGAATGTCCCTTTTGGGCGGGAAAGTTCCGCTAGTCATTGCCAAGCTCCTCGTCTTCCCAATAATGGACCAGGGAATTCTCTGGAACATTTCCATTATTACCGATCAATCCGATATCAGCAGTGGCCCCTGCTAGCCAACTTATTTAAAGTTTGGTTCAATGTACATTCAAGGCTGCAGTCCATGAAGTACATAACATTGCAGGGTCCTCGGATCACGGTCCATAGAACCACTGTATGTATACGACTTGAACCATCGCGACATACATAGCCCAGTCCGTTTTCAACGGCGCTTTCCGACCCCTGATGAGGCCCCTCCGTACTTACACTAAAGAAGTAGCAGTAACTTCTAACAACACCGAATTGTAGGATCCGGAGAACGTAACGGCCAGGATCCGAGGTGCAGCGATCTTCGAAAGTACATAGGCTGGTACCGTAATCAACGGCATGTGCTAGACCGCTGCAATGACTTCCAGCAAGCGAGCGGTTTCATGGATATGCACAAAGCCGCCAAGTACTATCAATCGACTCAACCTTCCAACTGCTGACTGCCAATAAAGGGGGATTCCCCAAATCCGAGCGACCTTTAGGCTACCTACAAGCTAACTATCAGTAGCCATCGCTCTGCATAACTGGGGAAGCATGTGGTACGACTCCGTGGACGGGGGCCGTACATATTCTGAACTTACATACGAATGTTTGTCTTCTCTCCACCTGGCTTGTGGGAACCTGCGAGTGGCTTGGTATGTAAAGACTACAGTGTTCAGGCAAGTATCCATTCACATAAGTGGATGACAACCCCCCCACAGCTGGCTTTGCTTGCGCCCCGAGATCCACAAGCCACAGTCGAATGGAGACCTGCGTACATCCGGACTGAGTTGTGCTCTCCGAACCCTGAAATGTTGGTGCGAGAGCTATCTTCCTGTCACCGATCCAATTGTGGCCCGCACAGGTAGTATTGTACGTGCGTAGATATGCTGACGAGAGGAGGCGGTGGTACTAAAATGGCACACCTGCCGGGCTTCCTTGGACAGCGAGCTTAGCGACTTGTCTGCCGTGTCATCTACAACACACAGATCATTATCATGGCAAGTGTCGGCTACGCACTGCCTCGGCCGAGACAGATCTGTTTTCATACCCAAGCCGCGTCTACTTACGTAGCAGTAATGAAAAATGAAAGAACCTAGATCTCTGCAATAGTGAGCAGTCATTTTTTGTGCCTGGGGTCAGGCCCTTCACTTGTCAGCCAATCGCAAGTACTCGCCTCTTAGAAAGTCAGAACCCGGGCGCATAGTGGTCGATGGTCAGGCGCTACCATATCCCCGGACTGCTTTGAAGGCAGGGGATAGGATGATTATTGTACATTTTCCAAACCTTTCCGAGATCATCAGCGGTACTATCAGCGGTACTACCTGCGTCAGCAGTCGCCGACCTCACACATATATGACACCCCCAGACGAAGATTGATTAACCATACTAGAACCGGCTAATCGTACAATCGGTCGGTCTTCGGGGATGTGGATATACATAATGTAGCTGATAACAATTGGGCATCGGAACGTACTAACTTTGGAGTTCTTTTTTAAACCATTCCTCCGGCTTGTCCATATCGGCCCCAATCGATTGATCATCGCTCGGTCTCGCAGGACCATAGCAGTAAGCCAACTTCTATTGTAACCGTTACAACCGTGGGTGCGGGCAGGGAGTTCGGCCGCGAAATGGCTTTATCACCGTATTAGTGGCTCTTTTACCATTGAAGGGCTGGGCATTACTAGCGCCTTTAGGGCAAATCCAAATCACGCTTCACGCACGGGGGACATCGACCAGGTTAGAGATGGCGCGTCTTCACGACGTCCCGTCTTCAGTAACTACCTTCCTTCCTCGCCTATTGCTGGGCAAGTTAATGAGTCAGCGTGACTGTAGATCTCCTTGATGGCATTGGTAGAGAGAAGATGCAACGCTGCTCCCTGTCCCCGCGATGCCTTCGTAGTGGCTGCTAATTGACAGCCAATTCCCAAGTCGGCTTCGCAAGGTCGCCTCCAATCTCCCCCAACGTCGCATAAGAGCACGGCCATAACCGGAGCAGTTACAGTGCTAGCCTAAATTGGATATGCGTTCCATTAAATAGCAGCTCGGAATATTTTGATTCGTTATGGAAAACCCATTTATCAAGTGCAGTGATCACAATTGTACTTGCCAGTTATGGCTGTGCTCTTATGCCACCCGGGGGAATACACGCATCGAGCATACATATGAGTAAGCGCACCTTCAAGCCCCAAGGAGGCCCTTTTCCAGGGCTACAATAGGTAGTACATTGAACGGCTCCGGGGCGCCCACACCACACTATTACAGTAGTAAATGTCACCACGTAGAGCAAGATTTACTACTGTAATAGTGTGGTGTGGGCGCCCCGGAGCCAAGTGTGACAGCAACTGAAAAGAGACCAACCGCCTGGGCAGAGACCATCAGTCTCCGCTGCCGCACCACGTCTCAGCTGTCCTTGAACAATCATCACATTCCTCTTTCTTCGTAGTTCCCAGTCTCACCGCTCCTTACGCCTTGTATCATATGGAACTTGTCGTTTAATTGATGGTTTAAGGGAGGGGCCCTTACTACGGACGTACGTAGATATTACCTCTGTATGTGCGTGTGTAGAGACTGGCAAAGAAGTTCCAAGGAGAAGAGCCACATGGATTTCCCCCTTTGATGATCTTCTACCAAGTCTCGGCCGGTCTGTGAGAACCACACTACTCCCCTCCCCTCCATAGACCAACTTGGACCTTCTGCCGCCCCCCCGCCCATCTCCCACAAATGCTGCCAAAGTTACATAACGATGAGATTACGAGTCATCGACCTCTCATAAGATCATCGTGTTCGTCGCCCACACACATGCATGCAGGTAGGCTAGAATTGAGAGCACGGGAAGTGACGCTACTGTACATCGTCGGGGGGCCTGGTTGATGAAACATTCGTACGGCTGTGCGCCAACACGACCAACCCTAACTGCCTGACCCCTCCCCATTCTGCTCTAGGTAGTCAATCAATCCTGGAGGTTCGAGGATCTCGCCAGTCGGTTCCTCGTGCACAGTCGCCCGCGCGCCCACCCCCCTAATATTCAATCTATCAATCACATGTCCCTGGACGGCGCCAGATCCCGCAGTCCCTCCTGTTGCACCTTGGACGTAGCAAGCTGCACTGCAAACCTGACTTTGGTCTCCATGTCCCAATCTTGTGGGTGGCACAGCAGACCAAAGAGCACCCCGGCGATGAAGGTGTCCCCAGCCCCTACCGTACTATCAGGGATGTTGGTTAGTTGACTCTGCTAATGTCACGAGACTCCCACCACCGGCGCTTGGCTGCCTCTCCGTTACATTCCCACCAGCAGCGGTCTAACAAAGCAAAACTTACTCGACGACACGGATTGCCTGTCCCGGTACCGTCGCCGGACAAGACACCGCATTTCCGCTGGCAGGCGATAGACTTGATGCCCCTTCCGAGCCCCACGTACACAGGAGATGGGACCTGCAACCGAAAATACTTCAGCGCATGCCCGCCCTGCATCGGTCAGCGGGAGGGATGGTCTCATGCAACTTACGCCCGGCGAGCAACGCCAGACTGGGCGCGTAGGCACTGCTGCGCGTTTTGGTACCCTTTGCTCTGCGCAGCCGCGCAACAGTTAACGTGTGATTCCTTTTGCCGACGCCTCCACCTAATCAGCAGCCATCTCACTGGGATTCCAACACTTACTTCGGCCCAGGCTCGCGAATAGAAGACGACGTCTGCTTCCGCGGCCAGCTGCTCTAGCCCCTCGCGGCCCGGTTTTTCGACCTCGACGCTTATCCTCGCATTAGGGGTTGATCTTCTCAAATGGCTCATGCATCGTAACGTCGTCACCGGAATCCGACCCTGCCGTCGGGTCGTAAGTCCCGGTCAGCTGCGTAGTATAGGAACCCCGGATCGTTAATATCGGCATACCTCGAAGTGGAACCATGAACCGTCACCGACGTCGCTTACCGCCTCGACAAACTCATCGAGCGTCATCTCTGCTAGGTTGTTATAGTTGACGAGGGTACGACTCCCTGTACTTTCGCTCCTTATGATATAACTGCTGGCCGGGTTATCCTCCGCGCGGTAGATACACTTCGTAATGTCTACCAAAGCGTCTGGCCCGAAAGATTCGATGATCCTATGGGTCGCCGGCGAACCTGCGGCAGGCAGGCACGATATCAGGTACGGTATGATAACCTGTCCACGCTGCTGCTGGTGCTGGTGCTGCTCCTGTTCCTTTCGAAGCAACTGCTGAAGAACTTCGAGTGTGTTGGGACAGTTCCCCCCACGCCGAATCTGTAAATTCGTAGCACGCAGCTTGGCATCCTCTTCCGGATAGTGTGGCACACTATGTACACAGTCGAGTCAGATCGGATTCGACCTGGGAGACGACTCGACTTGCCTCAGAATCGTGTCCACGTAGCAAGCCCCAACACAGACGAGCTTCATTTTATCCGAGAGATGGCGAAGTTTCAAATTCACCAGGGTAAGACAGTCCTTGTAACGCTTGTCCGTTGCAAACGCCCCGGAATGTCGGACTGGTCGGTTGGGGGGGAGTATTTACGCCTCTAGCTTCCGTACGGGATCTTACATTCAATGTCTATCCCTAGGAAATGACGAAATAGACTCTGAGCTTTCGAGGTGCAAATACGACTACCTTGGTTAATCGATAAGAAACGCCCCCCGTGGGGTATCAACTGGCCGTAACTTTGCCCGCCGCAAAAAAGAAGGCATCCACGTACAACCCCCAGTCAAACGACTTTAGATAATTAGAGCAAGGACTCGGGTACTTGGAATCGCGCAATCTTGAATTTCTCTGCGTAATCGGGCGCTGATGGGACGGTGGCCTTGACAGTAATCAAGTAACTATAGTGGCCTTCCTGTCCCAAGAATCCATACGGTACTGCCCTGATACCTTTAAGGGTATCTCCAGTCTCCTCCCCTCATAGCTCATCGAAAGTGAACGTGTCTGTCCGAACCATGAACCGTCATGGTGCCTCCGTCCCCATCCTCGTCCCGTTCCCGGTTATCCCCGTGACAAAGCTGGTTTTGAATTGTCGCATCCCGCAGCTCAGAACGGGCAGGACTGTTGTCCCGCGCTCGGTTCGGCCTTCTGAAGTCGAGATCAGCACAGTCAGAACCATCCCAGGTTAGTTCTCTCTGAAGCGCCCGGAGTGTGCCCCGCGCGGCGGCCAGGAATCCGGCCTGCTATGCTACACACGAGCCCAAGGACGATAGAAGGTCGCTATACGATGACCGTTTCCATCCTCGTGGCTGGAAGCCCCGCGCAAACATGTGAGCGAGCTTAGGGTTAACGCGTCCCGGGGCGGGGTAGGGGAGGAGGGACTACTCGCATAATCTGACCATCGGCCGCTCCGGGACGGCATGCTGGATGGGCCCGCTGCGGAACCTGGCATGATGCTGCCTACCCAAGGGCCGTGTGCGTTCCATAGTCTGTTCCGTAACCTGCCGCACAGTTGGCTCGTCTGGCCGGTCGCCTCGGCGTGCTGTTGGATGCCGTGTTCACGCGACGTGGGAGGTCGAGATACATCTCGGGACAGGTCCGTGAGCGGGCAGGGGACGCGGGAACAAATTTTGTGATCCTACTTATGTCGACGATTGGCGAGAAGCCGTAGGGTTTCAGAAAACATCCGGTGGCATAAAGGGGACCGACTGTCTATCACATAGCTCTAGGGCAGCCATTCTACGACCAGAAGTAAGGAGTAGCCCTAGACGTAGTTGAGTAGGAAGTAGATCATACGTTCAGCCGACCGAGGAGCAGCAGAAGGGGTGCAATATGCTCCTTGATGGATCTTCGAAGGCGCGTGTGCCCCGGCTTCGAGATATATACGTTAACCCGGATAGAAAGCGAAGCGGGGGCGATGAGAGGAAAGGGGGAATATGCGGCCATCTCGATCGTAACCGCCCGTGCATGGCTGCTTATGCTCGACGCTTTCCCTCGTAAAGGCTGGGCCGTACGTAGTCTGATCTCGAACTAAGCTCGCCCTTCCAAGCGACGGATCCGAGGGGTCCAGACGACAGCGACACAGAAGTGATGCGAGGCAAAAGAAAGTACAAATATTTACAAGGTTTAATGAATATATACATATAAAAACGCCGCAAGAAAAACATCCCGCCAATAGCCCAGCGGGCGTCCAGCGGGCGTCCGCCCCGGTTTGAGGTAACATAATCCACCATGACAATCGACCATACACATCCCCCAACGCCCTAAGTTACATGCCGTAAACGGAGTAGAAGCCGGATTTTAAAATGATGACAACCCAGACACCACGCCTCCTCCCTGCTATGACTTCCCGGCCGTCGCCATCTGCAGGCTGACCTCCCAGCGCAGGCTGCCTCCCCTGCCGTACCCCTCCCCCAGGCGGTTCTGGATAAGGTTCGAGATGCGCGTGCGGAGGCGGCCGAGGGCGGCGTCGTCGCAGCCCCGGGCGACGGAGAGCTTGAGGTTCGCCATGCAGAGCCCGTAGTGCACCTGCCAGAACTGGGCTTCGTCGACGCGCTCGACGCTGGGTTCCGACTCGATCTCCCGGACGACGTCCGCGACGCCCACGTCCTGCTGCTGCTGGTTGTTGTTGTTGTTCTTGCCCGGGCCCGAGCCCGACCACCCCGAGCCCGGCCGCCCTCCGTAGCTCATTATCAGCATGAGCCCCTGCGCGATGGCGAGCCGCAGGCCGAGCCCGAACATCGCCACCGCCACCGCGGCGCAGATGGCGCTGTCGAGGAGCACGCTGACGGGGATCGAGAGCAGGGGGAGCATCACCATGAGGGACGAGGTCGAGAGGGTCATGAAGTGGAAGGGGTTCGAGAGGATGCTGGGCAGGCTCGCGAGGTAGCTGACGCGCATGATCCTGCTGATCCTGGCGTGGTTCCTCAGGCCGTAGGCGCTCACCAACGTGGCGGCTATGGCAGCCAGGCTCGCCATGTCGAGGCCGCCGGGCTGGACCCTGGCGCCGAGCCCGGCGTGGGGATCCGGGTGGTGCGCGGCGTGGCCGCCTCTGTCCTCCAGGAGATGCTTCACGTTGTGACTGACCAGGTCGAAGCCGCCGAATATGAGGAAGATGCTCATGGCGAAGCCCGCGAGGACCTCGGCGCGCTCCAACCCGAACGGATGGCGGATGCTGCTCCGCTTCCAGACCTCGAAGTTGCACAGGACCTCGACGACGACGCAGATCAGAGCCGAGCCGACGTCGAATAGGATCAGGTGCGAGAGGGCCGTCATGGCGAGAGAGCCGTGGGCCGAGAGCAGGACGGAACCGGCGACCAGGAGGTGGCATATGCACCAATAGAGACGGCGGCGCTGATCGGTAGACATGGACTTCCACGCCTCCTTGGCGGTCGGTATGGGGAGGTCGCGGGGCAGGGCCAGCGGAGGCCGTGGAGGCGGCTCCTGAAAGATCTGGTGCTGCGCGCTGATGCTGGAGTGCTTGTACTTGTGGCCCCGACGCTGGCCGACATTGGGCTTCACGGGAACGGTGGATATGACCTGGGTCTGGAAGTTGAACGGGTTCGGCGCCGCGGCGGCCTCGTTCGCAGCGCCGTTCTCGGAGTCGAGGGGACTAAGGCCGCCCGACGAACCTGACGCCATCCTCGGAGACAGGAGGTTGGACTGGAAGAAGGTTGGAACGACGGGCGAGAGGCGGTTGGGGTCGTAGAGAGGCTCGTCAATGCTCTGGCTCTGTCGCCGCGACTGGTGGGAGCCGTATCGGTCTTTATCTGGCCCGTGCAGCAGGGAGGAGGACTGGGGATAGTGGTTATCGTCTATATATCCGTCGTCCCCACGGTAATCGTCGCCGTCGTCTTCTGGCGTCCGAATGGAGGGGATGATGGAAATGGGCGGTGGACGACTGGCCGGAACGGGAGCCATGGGGCCCCTCCCCTTTAAGATTAAAACGAAAAAACAAAGCAGGGAGCGAAGTTGCAATGCAGTTCAATAATATTATGCTTCCAGTCGTAGAATACACAATACATTGAGCGCATCCATACGTTCGTGTATGTACTTCGTACCTTGGAAGTGGATGCCCTCGATGGGGCACCGGCAGACTGAATCCAGATTCTAGGTGTCGTTCCTGACGCTTATCCCTTTTGAGATAATGCGATGGATTTTGTCTTATTTCGCTTCAACTTCTAATATATTGTTTCGTACAGGCTGTTCAATACGTTGTAATTACAATATACGATTAAAATAGAGCTCAATGCATATGACGTATTGATAACAGATACGGCCAATGGAATACTGCATGCATTTAGACAAATCAAAACTGAAGATAATTACATAGGCATTTAGATATGGTTTAGATATGGTTTGTATGGTTTGTACGATTTGTCACCGAAAGCAGAGGCTGAGCAGAGGCTGAACGTAATCCCGCAAATGATATGTACTTACATACATACATGCGTATCTGTATCTACCGTACATAGGCAGTTACCGGGACTTGGAGCTCCTTGGGTCATGCATGCTTTTCCAACATTTCACGATCGATGGAATCTCCTGCCCACGTCTGACTGAGTAGTCGTCGGGAACAGGAAAGCACTAAATAAGTTGAACTAAAACTTGACCATCTTCTAGCCCAAAGTCCTATGCTTCTTCCTCTTGCCTGTCCGACACCGTCAGCATGGGCATACTACGTCTTCCCCCCTTGACATGAACATGACCTTTCGCAAACCACCCGCCGTGTCGCCCATGCAATAATGCCTGTCAGTCACCACCACATATCGCAGTAATGGAAAACCCGCCGTCAGCTCAACATGGCCAGAGCAGCCATCATGCCACTGCCGCCACTACCCTCCCCGAGATCCGCGAACGCAAGAGGAGCGGCTCCGGTGGGGGCATCCTCTCCAAGTTCCCCTTCATGCGCACTTCCGAGAGCAGATCCAACCTCAAGGAGTCGCGCCTCGCCAACGGCCCCGATGCCGACGATGCCTCTCCCGTGAGCAGGCCCCAGCGCTCCCTCTCCGCCGCCCTGGCCCAGCAGCAGAAGACCCGCAAGCGTAAGGGCTCCCTGCGGAAGGTCGCCCTGCTCGGCCGCGGAGCCGCCCGCGAGAGGCGGGAGCCGAAGCCGCTGGCCATCGACAACGCCGCCGCCGTGCAGAACGCCCTCGAGCCCGTCGCCCAGCTCTTGGGGAATCCGGTCCTCGATGCCGAGGGGAGGAGGGACGAGGGTCAGGGTCTCGGAATAGCTGGCCTCGACGCCACGCCCCGCCCGTCCATGGACGGCTATGCGCGCCGCGCCGAGCTGCCCGTCCTCTCTCCCCCCGAACCGGAATCTAAGTCGCCGGACACGAGCCCTACCATATCCTACACCTCCACCACGGACGAGGAGGACCTCCTCTCTACCCCCGCCCGCGGGCCGTCCCCGCTGAAGCTCTCGCCGCTATCCTCTACTCAGGAATCCTACTTCCACCAGAGCCGCTCCTCCTCGACCTTCTCCCTGCAGCGCCGGCGCTCCGTGAAACACGCAAAGTCTCCGCTGTCCCTGCAGGGCCTGACGGCCAGCCCCATCCCCGCGCCGGACGAGGACCACGACTACAGCGAGACCGAGTGGTGGGGGTGGATCATACTGGTCGTCACGTGGTTCGTCTTCGTCGTGGGCCTCGGGTCCTGCCTCAACGTCTGGAGCTGGGCCTGGGACGTGGGCGCGACGCCGTACGCGCCGCCCGAGTTCGAGGACGACCCCACGCTGCCCATCGTCGGCTATTATCCGGCCCTGATCATCTTGACCTGTATCATGGCCTGGGTCTGGGTCGTGGTCGCCTGGATCGGGATGAAGTACTTCAGACATGCTAAGATCAGCGGCGACTGAGCTTACGTGCTTTATTACACTTCAGATCATGTATACCCGTCCAAATATTCATATGTCCGGCCTCTATGAGGCCTCGACACATTGGCTCTAATATGGTGCTTCGCTTCTGATGTGAGCTTGTAGCTTCGATTATTCACCAGTTTAAGTCCCTCGCGTGACTCGGCTCTTAGTATATATGCTGGGTCGTCAACCTGTCTTGTCGACTGAAATTCGTACTGAGGCTGGATTTCACGGTCACTGGTCAGGCTCATGAAATAACATTCGTGGAGTTAGGTTTTGGAAGCATGGTCAGGTATAGAAAAAGAGCGGCAGTCATGGATGGGGCCGCCATGAAAACCAATTTTACATAAAGTACTTCGAACTCGTAATCTAGTAGCCTATCTTCTTCACTAGAGCGAATTCACTTGGCCATCGAATACCATGCCCTTACGATTCCGGGAGCATTGTACCATGAAGTTCTAAAGAGTAGTGCTCTCTACTTAACAACCTCCTGTAGAGTCCTTAGGCTTTAGTGCCCGGGGGGCGGAGGAAGGCCGTTTGAAAGTCTGGCACCTGGAATTGACGAGAGCGGCCGAATCGCTCTGATGGCCTTTTCCGCTTAGGTCCTTCTTCAATCTCCTTACCCTCGTCGGTAGGTTGATCTTCATCGTAACTGGCGAGGGTCTATAGGGTCATCGTCAACTGACTGTGCGGTAGTGCTGGTTCATTTACTAGGAGGGGGGCCTTCTTACCGTAGCAGTCCGTCACGCGCTCAGCATGCGGCTCAGGCCGTGGGGTTCCTTCAGGTCTTCTACATCACCGAAATCCAACGGTATGGATTTTTCAAACAGATCCCATTCTTCGCCGTCTTCGGACCCGTCGCTTTTGATCGGTGCGAGCGGCCCAGAGAGCAGGCGATACTCAGAATGCGGCATGCTTTAACCTCCTTCGGCCGGTAGGGTGAGTACCCAGCTTTGTATGGGAGGTCGCCGAAGGCTGGGTCTAGAGGCTCGCGCTGGACGCCCGTCCCGCTGCGCTACTAGTCGACCCATCGAGGCCACCCATTCTAGTACTGGCTCTCGGCACCGCCGTCCAACATGTGGTTGCCGTCGCGAATGGATGAGCCCTTCACGGCCCCCGAGGGCGATCGTACATCTAGTAAGGGGTTGCAGACGGTTGAGATAGTAGACATTTGGGAAGTGGGCCAGCTTCTCGAAGCATTCCATGTGATAGAAGTCCGTTGCAGCAATCAACTTTCTGCCTTGTCAGCCGGGGAGTATTTTCGTCTTGCCCGCAGCCCTGTATGTGCTGGTACATGCCCGAGTATACGGCATCCTGTAGTGACCTTCGTCGACCTTCTTGTCGCAGGTGATGAACCGATAACCCGACCCTCTTTGCGACGAGCTAGGTAGGTTCAAGTTCGACGAAGAATTGGCCTGTGTTGGGGTTGGCCCGAGTGCTTGCCCATGCCCATGTGGTTGCCGAGAGCAATTTTGGAGTGCTCGATGCGATCTGCTACAGTATATTCGGGCGGCGGGTGTTGGGAGAGTTCTTCCATTTCGTGCTGTCGTTCAAGTTCGGTGGGCTTGGTCCTCCGGCTCCGAGTTACGGAAGTAATTCTTGCGCTTTCGGGGCATTTTGGACTAACATTTCGGATACCCGAATCGAGGTTTGGAAGGGAGGAAGGGAAAGGGAGGGTCGAAGATCTGGTTGACAGGATGCGGAAGAGAATTTCGAAGACTCGTATTCCCAGACCCCTTCGTATGGGACCTGTATGCCTTAAAAGACTGGACGGCCTTGTTGGCTTTGCCTTTCGGTGGCACAGCAGTGCTACTCTCTAAAATGAAACCGTCGACAGCGGTTCAGCCCCTATCACAGTCGGAGAAGTGTTGACTCAATACCCAGCTGAACGAGGTCAGGCCCGTCGAGTGGCCGTTGCGAAGAACTGTCGCTGAGAATCATTTGCCATCCAATGTCTTACTTATAGGCGGCAGCTATTTTCCTGTAAACCTTTTCCCGGCGTGTTCTGCACTCGAGGCTTCGGAGCGGAGGATATCTGGCTACCGGTACGTCTTCGCCATATCGGTAGGAGTGGAATAAGAATCTTTGAGCCCGTCCATCACGTCCATGACGTACCTCACCGGGCGCGATCGAAGGAAGATACGAAGTTCGAGGAGAAAGGGGCGGGTGTGCATAGTAAAGGATGCCGTTTTCCAGGAGAGAATTGTTTTCGCGGACTAGAGATTAGAATGGTACCTAGGCGGTTTAGCGACGAATGCTAGACGATGGGTTAGGATGGTTCAAGCGCAGTCTAGCTGGTGTGAACATACCTTGCCTCTTCTTTGGAAAAGGGGGTAATGATGACATATGATTTTCGCGCCTAGGCACTTGTGTAGGTTCATAGGCTACCTATTGTAGCAAGTTATCCTGCTAGCTGGCGTTTTGTCTAAGCCACCTACCCGGTCTGAAGAGGGGTTGGGACGTCATTAAACAGACCTGGTTTCCCCCGCGACGTGCCATAGACTCATACGAATTGTCTAAGCGGCGCCGGGGAGGCGGTCACATGTCGTGCAAAAAGCTTAGCTAGGTGGTTATCGAAGACTGCAATGTCAGCCTAGATGCAGTGGCGGCACCGGGTGATGCTTTGGATCAGAAATCTCGTGGCCTGAACGCGTCGCTTCGTGGCCAGCCCGAACATCACCTCTCGGAAAGGGGCATTCGACTCCATACTTCTCATCCGTAGTTTCGAGAAAGGCACCAGATGGTTCGGTACGAGAGCTCCATCTTCGGCACTTGCGTGCTACGGTTTTACTTCGAAGAAGGCCGCTGGTATTCGAGGAGACACTCGTCGTTCAGAGGTTAAGGATGTTACCTACAAGCTAACACGGGAGTATAGGATGCGCCGCAGCCGACTTGCCTCTGGTACCGGCCTGAAGACGGCTGGGATAGATCTATGTTAGGAAAACTTCACTACTATGTGAGAACATTGGCTAGATATAGCATTACCATGTGCGGCGAGGTATAGCAAGTAGACTAGTGCTTTGTGTTAATGTCAATGCTGCCTATCACAAACGTCAGGATTTGTCTTTGAGAATGTATCTAGACGTCCTCCTTAGTGGTGTCTGTCAGTGATGCTGACGACTCTTCCAGGAAACTACCCTAGAGGGATAGGGACGTAGTTCGACTACTATTGAGAATATTCCGAGCGTTCCAAGGGCTGGTAAGTTTGGTTCTGTCATATCATGCTCCCCACAAATATTCCCGAACTCAGGGTCCAGAGATCTGCCTTTGGGATACGACCGCGCGAGCTAGACTTCCCCCGCCGGGGGGGTGGTTTAGGAGAAGAGACTCTGGACTAGATGAGGTATATCCACGAATCCCCGCCGGATGAGCGGGTCGCAGGGTCTTCCAGTGGCAGTACGCCACGACCTGCTCCGCGAGAACCGAGGGTCGAATCTCCTGCTCTTGCGGCGCTCTTATTGAAGGGAGGGATGAACTTCGTGGCGCCCTAAAGGCATAGACGCCATTACAGTGGCTTCATAGGCGACAATACCGGCCCCCGGTAACCTGTTATAGCTCTTGACCCCCCGGCTCATTCTCGTTCAGTCGCGGTGGTGCGATTGTACAGGGTCGTAGTATCTGCTTTAGAGGATACTTTATTTGCATTTACTGCGATTACGCACTTAGATTAGGCTTTGTTGCGTCGAGCCTTTCGTTACGGGTTAGCTAACCGCGAATCCAGATGCCAGCGAGGTGAGGTCGCTGATGCTCGTTCATAGCACGGTTCCATCGTGGGACCAAAAGCACAGGTATATGGTAGCAAAGGGCTGCTATGCTATGCTCACCCCTATTTCGCTATATACGAGGCGTGTCAGCGTCTTCAGGGTACATCTATAAACGAGGGACAACCTTTCAAGAAGGAAAGCCACACAATTTCACGAGTCTCAACGACCGTGTTATATCCGCCGAAGGGGAGCTGTAATGCCTGAGCCTGAGTGGCCGCCCAGTTGGGCCCCTTTCTCTTACAGTTTTAATAGGTCATCCATTCGACCCTGCATATCCACGTATTTTATTTTAATATCCCGCAACGTCAATCTCCGCATTCGTGCTGCACCCAAGTCTCATTTCGGGAACGAAAACTCGTTCAGTCGTTCGGCGGAAATCGTAGACGAGAGGGTACATAGGACAGGCTACCTGAATCTTTCATCCCATGTAGGTGTTGTGCTCACCGGAGCTTGTAATGAATAAACACGACATCACCGCAGAGCGATGCTATATCTACACCACTAGATATGGGACACTACCGAGTAGGATATAAACTTCACGATGTAAGTGCTACTTTGAAAAAATGTGTATATAACAATGCACACGTTGACAGCATCCGCCCCGGCAATCATGGCCTAGCCATCTCTTCGGCTTGCCGACTGAGTGCGCAGCGGAGGTGCCTCCCTTCGAATTTATAGGTTGGCATTACAGGCCATTTATTCATTATCGCAGAGATCCGCCATCAAAGTCAAGTGGATTCAGGGGGTCTCTTCCCCCCCCTTTTTGCAAGCGAGTGAGATCGGTACACTCACTGCGCCAAGATACGTATGACGGCTAGCGAAGTTACATAGCCAATGTAACTACGTCTGGGCACCCTATACACCAGCTAGCTTTCACCAACATCCCGTGCCCCAGAGCCATAGGCTGAGACCTGAACGCCCTCATGATCACCTATTCACATTTTGAAGAGACTAGACCCCATATTTAGCTCCTCGTTACTAGGTAGCCTTATTCGTCATATACCACTTATGGATAGTACCGCGGATGATCTACTGCATTATATTTAGTCAGCCAGATATAGCAGCCCGGGATCGTGGCGGCGGACTAGCTTCAGGCTTGAACAAGCAGGACGTCTCAGCCTGAGCTCTGTAATTGAGATGAAAGTTGCTCGACATTGGAGTGTCATCTTGTTGCCTCGGCCACTCTGTATATGCTGGCGGCCAAGCTCTCGCGGAGGAGACAACACACATTTGTCGACAGGTGGTTGGCTCATTTATATATAGCACCGGGACGGACGAGCTACTTATTCCGAGAAAACGAATTCGAGTTTTATCGGGCCGGGACAGATAGACCAGGCGGCCGTTGATGCTATATCCCGTTATAAATCGATACGCTCCTTGCGGGCCACGTTCGCCTCGGGGCTGACTTGGTTGCAGGTACCTCAATATCGACCCGAGACTTCTACTGGTAGTAGCCTTGTTTGAATTTTAATATGTTTCTACGAAGTACAGCTCGGCGCATCCTTTCGACCTCCGCGCAAGAAGACACGAGACATTTCAGTTGGTCTAGTTGGTCGGAATATGTCAAGCATCCAAGTTTCGGCCCACGTAAAATATCTGGGATCACATTCCCGCAAGCTTCAACCTGCCCAGCGAGAGTGGTCCAAGCATAGCCAACATGTTGCATACTGGGACTCCCAAGGCTCGGCCTTGAGAAGGGTCGACGTCGGCAAAGGATAATGTTAATAAGCTTACTACGATAACTATTTGGATATCTAGTAAGTCTCAGATACTCGGATAGAGCCAGTGGGCCAAGGTTTAAAGCCTACCGCGCCAGTGTAGCGCCAATTCCTTGGCCGAAGTTGGGTTTTAAGCGCCGCGAAGGGCGGCAAAGGATCTCGCCGGAGCCAATCGTTTCCGCGGGTACTATAAATACCATTTCGTCCCCCCCTTTCTAGTCAGGCAGCCCTACTTTGGTAGCATGTCCCTTCGGGAAGGCTACTCCACCTATATCTACTTACTGATACATAAGCTGCACGGTCGACCGCTTTACTACATAGACGTTGCAAGAAGGGACTCCCTCTGTAGAAGGCGGCTCCTTCGCCGGCGCGGTTGGATCCTGCCGTGTGTCCCTTGAGCCCTTCAGGACCCTCGGAAGGGAGTCTACTGAGAGCTTAGCCGCGCGGTGCATATCTACCTGGGTAGGTACGTGGATCCTACCTATATCGGGCCATAGCCCTGCGGATGTATCGTTAGACGCGGGTGCGGATGAAGTGCCGGAGACAGACAGCAGTAGAACGTGCTAGGTAGACTAAATGCCTCTTGTTATTGCGTCTCCGAGACGGGACGAAGGCACTAAGTATGAGATTCGGCTTATTACGAGATCTCCGATCAGCGAAGACCCGGGCCGGTTACGATTCTTGCTAGTCGGGCACGTCGGTGCTCGGAACTGGCGGGAGACTTTGACATCTAGGCTACTGTCGAGGTGTGGGAGGAACCCGTAGCTCCTGATGCCAAGCCGGCTGGGTTCACATATGAGTCGGGTAGTATCAGAGCCGCGACGTCGTATGGCGGCGGAAACGGCGAGCTCGATCCAAAGGTTTGCTAACACCGGGTATCAGTGAATTGTTCTATGACATCAAGAACGGCGCAACACTTCGAGTCAGCTAATCCGCTGCGCAGCTCTTCCGACAGATACCCATTAAGGTGCCTATTCTATTGTCCATTACGGAGAAGAGCGAATGCAGCCCATGGCAAAATTCATCTTGCCTCCTCATCGTGCTTGGCATCTATCATTCTTCGCCGCAACTCTGCATGTGCTCGTCTACGAGCTCCACCAGATGACAACCTAAAGGACCTGACTGGACTGGACAACCTCCGCAGTGTGGGCCCCCAACTCAAAGCTGGGGGTGGTTGGGCAACATCGACATTACGAAGCATAAGCAGATCAAAGATAAGGATGAAAGGGTGTCGAAATAGACAGTGCAAGACAAAATATTATAAGAATGCAATGCAGAAACTCCCGTGAACTATAGAATGGTCGCCATTTCCACTTCAATGTGTTGTACAAAGTAGGTTGTTTTTTCTGATATACTACACGTATATCCACCTACAAGTAGGTTATATTGAACATGTCAAATGTTAATAATAAGCCTTCGAGGTGTCTGTCTCCTTGGTCCCCTGGTGCATACAGGTGCCCATTATACAAGGCTGGTCTCCTCGCCACAAAGGTACACAAATTCACAATCACCTTCGCTCCCAGAGCTAGTCTACTAGCATGAATAGGCATTTACGATAACAGGTGCGAGTCGCGGTTTCTACACAGACACCCTCGAGCTTGGTGTTTAACAACTTGAATCAAATGCTGCAACCAATGTAACCAAACATGCCCATATGTGCCGCCATATGGCAAGACTCGATTGCCTTGGCACTATCAGCTGCAAACGTACTTGATCCAGCAATATATTTATACATCTAGTTATGAGTGCTAGAATAACAATCTGCCTACCGTAACGTCATGGATGGCCCACACGCATACACACACTTGCCTGTGTTCTGGGAACAGTATGGAATAATCCAAGCGCATGTGATGCAGACTTCAGTTCATGATGCTGTACCGGTATTCCATAACGCAGAGAACAAAGCCAATGGGTGCGCTGTGGGCTAACGGTGCTGCCGCTGAAATATCCCGTCATACCTTCACCGTCAGAGACGCTTAAATGGGGACTGCGCGACATTACGGGTTAGGCGGCGATCGCTGGCTACCGCCCGAAAGCCGGCAGGCGGGCATGTATTGTACATACACAAAAATGATAAATGCAGCCCGAGAGCTACCTACAGTAGTATTTGGGCCGCTAACCTATGGAAGACGGGGCCTGGCTGGAACGGGTCCCTGCAAATTTTGAAGCTGCTTTCGTCCGCATGCCTTCAAAGGATATCGTGCCTACATATATATGTGATCAAATTTTGCTTACTTAAACATTAACCTTTCCATTGTACCGGTATCGATGAGGGAGCGAATACTTAACGGTCCTAAGTATCTACCTACATAGCATTTTATTCTTCGAATTTCCCTGGTGTCCTATAAAGGTGACATGAACTTGTTGTAGTTATGCGTTGTGAGATACAAAAAAAATTCCCTACCTATGTTTATGTAATCTTTTAACTCTAGCGACCCTCTCAACCGGCGGCCAGCTCTGGTAAGTGCTCGCTAGACTACCCTCCCGGGCGCCCCATAACAACCTGCCAAAGGTGCTTGGGTGCATACTTTAGTAGGCTTGCCAGCTCTAGGTGCCGTAGCAGATTGGGCTCTCTCCAAACAATCTCCAATTTCAACCAACCAGACCACCAGCCAAGGCAAAGAAAAACTGGCACCGACCATCAAATCTCAATCCCCCGATCCTAAAGCCAGCTCCATCCATCCCATCTCATGACCCGCTGCCGTCCGCTTTCTTTTCCTACGAACTGCTGCTCATCACTTTCTATCACCGTCATCGTCTCAATCTTCCCGTGATTGAAACTTGATGGAGATTCTTATCTGTGAATAGATGAGTCCGTCGCCTTTGGAGATTCGGCCCTCCATTCCCCCCCCCAGTACTCACTCTCACCGTCCCTGTCTTCTTCTTTTTCTTTTCCCATCTCTTTTTTCCCTCGTGGTTAACTAAGAGCGCGTGGATGCGTTACACGCGAAGAAGGACGGTGTTGGTCTGAGGAATCTGGGCACGAAGCGTCGAATTTTCCCTTTCAAAAAGACCGTTATCTCTCTTCCCTCTCGAGTCACGAACCACGATCGAGTATCCGGCCTCATCGGTCAAGCCCGGAGCCAGCCAGAATCAGTCGGTTTCATATTCTTCATCCTCGCACATCCAATCCGAGAGAGAACTCGAGACCGATCGACACCAATCGAGCAGGACGACAAAGTCGCTTCCATATTATATCATATCCTATTCCATTCTTCATCATACCGCTCTTCTCTTAATTCTGCCGATCTATTTGATCACCCGTATTCGAGCCAAGGATATACGCATGCAACCGATTCGTTGAGCTATCCCCCTCACCTCTCCGTTGACTCGTTGCATTGGGCCCGAATACGCCGCTATCGCCGCCCATCACATCACTCGCGTACACACGTGCGTGGTTTTATCCTCTGTTTGATTCATCTATATACTATTATATCGAGATCGTCTCGCCTGATTCTTCGCCATTCGCCCGTCTTGGCGATCATACCATCTCCGTCGATATCCGAGTCTCTTTTGACAGCATCTTCCCACGGATACCCCGGGCTCTGTCCCTCCACATACGAGTGCGGCGAGTATCGTAACCAACATGAGGGAAGTCAACTTCAGCATCCCGAACGTCAACAAGGCGTCGGTGGGCATTACCACCGCGCTCTACGACCGTCGTGCACTCGACTGCACATCCACATTACCCCTGATCAACTCTCTCAACCATCTCGCCTACCTGACCACCTCGTCGGCCCGCATTCGAGACATCTTAACCGTCGATGGAGGCATTGAGAGGTTGGTGTGCATATTGAAGCAGGGCCGTAGTAAAGATATGATGGATATGTGGAAGTGGAATCTCGCTTTCCAATGCGTCGTCAATATAGGAGTTCGCGGTACCGAGAACGTCAGGACGAGGGTTGTCGAGGCCGATATGGTGCCAGTCATCGCTACGATCCTCGACAACTACATCAAGGTTATCGAGAAATGTCGCGAAAAGGCCGAGGAGGCCAAGCAGAAACAGATCGCCGACCACCAACATCGCCACAGGAGCCGGGAGAGCAGGTCGTCCTCGTTCAACCGCTCTGGTCGCTTGGATCTTGACCAGAGGGCTTTCCGCCGGCAGGCTGCGCCGCCGGCTATTGATGTCTCTGCTTCTTATGCGAGCTCGTCGGCGACCGCAGCTGAACAGAGCAACACTGATCCGACTGCTGCCGCTCCGTTCTTCCCTGCCGCCTCCCCACCCGAACGCCCGTCTTTCCCTAGCCACCGACATCATCACCATCATCACCATCACCACCACCACCATCACAGGCATGATGGTCGTCAGAGTCTCGCCTCGTCATCTCACCAAGCAATCCAGCCTCTGGCCACGGCCGTACCTACCATGGAGGCGGCTGACGGCTTTATACGTCCTGTTCGAGATATCGACAGGCTCCCTTCGATGGTGCCGGCCTTCCACCAGAACCTGGCTTCTCAGCCGACCTCCCCTACCACGCCTCTGCCTCCTCCGCAGGTGCGTTCTCCCACAGTTCGGCCCACCTCGGTCCTGGCTCCGAATGGCCGAGCTCTGCGCCGACCCTCGATCCGCCATCAGAACTCGACGGCCGACACCGATGACTTGACCGCCGAGAGTACTCAATCGGACGAGTCTCCGGAGGGTGACGCCGAGATGTCGGGCACTGCCGAGGCCCCGCCCTCCGTTGGCTTCCGGGACATGTCTATGGATGAGGGCGATAGCTCGTTGGCGGGTACGGCGATTGACCTCAACACGCCCACCGTCTCCGAGATTCCCGAGGCTGGGACTTTCAATATTACTCACCGCGCCGCGGTGGATGGTAGCATTCCCAACAATACCCCGACTCCGGTACCGCCGATGGGCTTCTCCCCCAACCGTCCCATCATCCCGGCGCCACAGCCCACCCTCCCGAATCATGCCAGCGTTCCCCGCTATCTGCTGGACCGACCCCTGCCTCCTAACCCACAGATGTTGGCGGCAATGCCGAGGGAGGAGGACGTCCTGATGTCTCTTCAACTGCTCGCCTACGTCTCCAAGTACTGCAATCTTCGGTCGTACTTCCAGAGGAGCCACTTGGTTCCGCGGTTGAAGATCGGGAAGGAGCTGCAATTGCTCGACGGGGATAATGTTACGGCGGAGTCGCTGGGCCCACAAGAACACGAGGAAGAGTATCTCCTGCCCAACGACTTCAACATCTTCCCTCTCGTGGAGAAGTTTACCGTACGATACCACAGCACGGACATGCAGTACTGGGCCGGCGTGGTCATGCGAAATCTCTGCCGCAAGGACGATACTCGGGGCGGGATCCGGCAATGCGCCTATTACCAGTGCGGGAAATGGGAGGAATTCACGCGGCAGTTCGCTAAGTGCCGTCGATGCCGCCGGACGAAGTACTGCAGCAAGGAGTGTCAAAAGAGCGCCTGGGCCTTCCACCGCCACTGGTGCGTCGCTGCGTCGCAATGACGGAGCCTACTGTTTACCGTACTACCTTCCTGGTGCATTTCATCCCATACCGGCGTTACTAGCATAATGTCTACCTGATTCGGTTCATCGGTTGACCTGCATGGCGAAGCAAGCATCACATGAACATTGGCGTTTGCGCTTTGATACCACTCTGGTTTTTTCTCAGCATCGCGGATTTTCTTTTGTCCCTTTTTTTTCTGGCTTGCCGAACGACACGATACGATATGGAAGGACCCCACCTCCTTCCTCGGAAATATCTGAAAATATTTGCGCCGACGCCGGTGTGGCCCTACTACCTGCGGAAGTTTTGGGGTTCTTGATACCGGTTACGGATTCTCGGGCGAGCTGCACTGCTCTAGAGTAGGACTCGCATGGAGACTTGGTGTTATTTGGAAGCGGCGTTTGGTCTGTGTATGACCGGCAGCACGTATCGTCTTACGCTGGATCGCGGATCCGGCTTCTCTCTCATAATTCAGCAGGATACGATGCTACATCACTGGGTGTTTCCGACAAGCCGGTGTGTAGGAACGTCATCCCTAGACGTCGGTCTTCATGCTATTTCTCCGAGGAGCTTGCATTGTAAGGCTACGTTATTCCATGGGGTGAACCCTTTTCGGGGATAGAGGGTCGGGAGAAGGGGAGAAGACGATCGGGGAGGACTCGACTATGCCAGCTGGCTTTTCATTGTGTTTAGGACGAGCGCGGATGGCCCACGAGGATACTTACCTGAGCTAGAGTGACGAGCAAAGCTCAGACCCTTTGAGTACCTAGATTCTAGCACAAGACGTGTCTTGAAGACGTGTCTTGGAGGTTACGGCTTAGTTGATGCCGAAAGGACTGCCACCAAGGTCCCAAGCTTGCTGATTGTATATCTTTACATACAACTGATGGGAAGACAAAAGAGCAAAAGTTATGAACACAACCCGGCCCATTACTTTGCCGTGATTGCTGGCTAGGAGTCTGAATTGGTAAGATTTTTAATGGCCTATTGACCGGAGACGTGTCTCAATCTGTGCTCCAGAGTAGCTAGCGGCTAGATTATGACGTATGAGCATGCTTCGGTTGGGGGTATCACGAATACCGATACCCCAAAACGTGAACAAAACATGTAAGATGGACGGCCATTGTTTGCTTCTGCCTGCTACCCAGACCAGCCGACCGTCGGGTCCGAGAACGAATGGGACATTTAGTCGAGATAGAGCTGCCTCCTCCCCCCCCTCCCCCCCGGGGGGGCGGGGCTGAGCAGCGAGGGAGAGAGCGATCTTGGTGTTCGGCGGTTTTGTCTGGGCACATAGGACAGAAGGACTTATGCGTAGCCTCGCGAACCCCTGGGGGGAGAGTGGATCCATGCGCGTGTGTAATCGTGTTCTACCAGATCACCACTATCTTTGTTCCTGGTCACCCTCTCCCAACTCTGACCGGGCCAGCGAGAATTCGTGGGTAGGCAGCAGGGAGAGAGAGGCCCGCCCGTTTCTTGTGTGACATACCCACGTAGGTAGAGCAAGTTTCCCCTATACTACTGTCGATATGAGAGAGTCCGAACGCTGAGTATGCCGGCTCCTTGAAGCCTCCTGGATCGTTTCGATGCAGAAGCCCCTTTTTTAGTAGTGTTCAGCGGAAAGCCATCTCGTGCCCTTCGTTTAGCCTTGCCTCGCTCGACCCCAGATAGGGGTTTATGTGATCAGGCACCGGTAGCCCGCCATACTAGCAGAGCTCAGATATGTCTTCATCATCATGTAGGGAGGCATCTATTTCTTCATACGCCCCGCCGCCGGTGGGTTCGAATGGCATGCGTACCAGCCCAATGCCCGCAGCTTTTCCACCTGACACGGATTGGTTCAAAGGCTCGCTATTTTGAATAATGTCCGCTATGCTCGTGGATCTAGTCATTGGAAACTCGAAGAAACAGAGCAGGTCTGGCTTGTATACCTGGCTCTTTTCCCTTGTTGGATATTTCATTCTTTTTATTAGGAGGGACTGAACTGAGGTGGCTCATGTTTACTAGTACCACCGAGAATCGCGGAACGGAGGAAAACACAAAGCCAATTCCAGCATCAAGGAAGAAAGTACCTTGCGCGTCGCCTGCCATCCCAGGTACGGAGACCTCCGTAATACCTGAATAGGGGGGATTATTTGGAATAGGCAGCTCCTATATGCAATCCTCTCACAAAAGCCAACGTTGGATTTTGTTATTGGGTTATTCCCGGTCTGGTATACATAACAAACGGGCTCCTAGAATCATCGATGAGACAATACGGAACCCAACGCGCACGCACAGTACACCACCACTCCGAGTACGTGCGTCTACGGCCACATCTAAAACGAGGCTAAAAAATCCTCGCACACCGTCCAAAGCCGTGGTTGCGACATACCAATTCCTCTCTACCGACTCGCGAGCCCACATCTCCTCTTACCCCATGGGGCCCTCCCCCCGACACCCGTCATTCATCTGGGGGCTTGTAATCCGCCTCCACGACGGCTCGCCGTGGTATCCCCCCTATGCCCGGAAGTTCCGGCCGGCTCTACGGGGAGCACCGCGGGCGCTGACTCGGCGGGCTGGCGGCGCTCGACCGGCAGAGCCGGGCGTTCGTCCTGCGGCAGTACCACCTGCACCTGAACGATGACGAGGAGCAGCTCTATCTGCGCACGTACGTTTACCGTAGGCAGCAGGCGGAACTGGGTCGCGTCTTCAAGTGGATTCTCGGGTATATCTGGATCGACCCCGACAATGACGCAGTTCGCCGTCGAACATGCATTGCTCGGGGAGTACAAGGCCTCCACGGATCCACCTCCGGCCTGAGGACGGCAGTCGGATCGCGACGCTCGTGGCCCGACGTGCCGCGCCTCCGCATGGTGAAGGATACCCTGGAGGCGCTGTCCTCCTTCGTGCCCGGGGGATTGGTACACCGTCAAGATATCCTCCTCCGGCTGCCCATATGTAGCTTTTCCTGACAATAACTACTTCAGCCCCTGTCGTATATCGTCTGAGTTGCCGGACGAGCTCTGGATGACACTGGTCGAAGCCACGTATGGAAATGTGTTCTGCGAAATGGTGTAGCTGCCCATCGCCACCGGGGACGCGGAGGAGTAGGCTGACGGGCCGTGGCTTGTAAGCATAATGTGCGGTTTGTTCTTGAATTCGGAGTATCTGGAGTGGGCCAGAGGAAAACTCGTCTTAATGCAATCCTGGGAGGCACTCAGGAACAAGGGAATTGAAGAGCTCTTGTTAGGCTAGGAAGGGGTCCTTTCACGCAAGGATTACCTTCCTGTAGCCTGCGGGTATCAGTGGATATCCCTGTAGACTACGAAGCAAGAATGAGCACGGCTGATCCTATTGCTTAACCACGATTTTTGCTTCGAGTTCACGGGAATAGGCAAATGTTTGCTCTGTTCATGCCGGCGATATCTAGCTTCAGGACAAGCGGAGTTGGCCTGTATTCGTAGACGAGTTGAGAGCATTGGCTGGGGCAACTGGGCGAGAATCCCCGGGTGGAATTCTATCGATGTTGAGGCTTTGTCGTGCTCCCCTCTAGTATGCTCCAATTGAGATTATGGATATAATCAACACATCTGAATGTTGAACAACCCAGACTTACTGTGTCCAGTTCTGTGTGGATACTCCGGTACCAAGAACACTTGGGGTGCCGTCTTAGCTGCGGCGACTACCCAGGCACCGTAGAACACATGAGCAAGAAAGGGGGAGGAGCATATATGCCGGTGTGCATAGCCCTTGGACTATCTCATAAATGGGAAATACTTCAGTAGTATTGCCAGGCAAGGCTGAGCAGCAGGTTTGACGCTATATACCTAGAGCTAGCTGGTGCGATATTGCAAGCCAACCAGCGTTGGTTTTCCCGCAACGCAACATTATCTTAACCTACACAGTGCGTAGGCGAAGACACGGCAGGTATACGAGCCCGTCTCCAATTTCGTAATCGGCTTGCAGGTGAGGAAAGTGAAGACCTCAAACTATCTTATAGGGAATGAAGTGGACAAGAATAGGGGTAATGTTGAGACTGGCTATTGGCCTTGTTAGGAGACATAACAGCGTGGTTTGTTAAGATGAAACCCATTACTTCTGTTCTGATGAACAAGTCTCGAATGACTTGCATTCATGCTGTCGTCGGGTGAGTGCTACATTCGTGATCTAAAAAGGGGCTTTGGTTGGCGATAGTAGAGAGTGATGACAGGAAGTCGAAAGCTGAGTAAGTACCTGCCCTTAAGTACCTTTGTGGTACCAGATGGCCCCCGCAACGAGTCACAGCGGGTCAAGCCACGTTTAGATGGAGCTCTCAAGGTCCAGCCAAAGCTCTCACAAAGTCAAATCCAAAGTATCACCACTCTGGCGCAACAAACAACCTCTTACGATGCTTCCCAAAATAGCCAGACAGTTGGCTCCTATGGGCGCCTCGCTTGCCCGACAAACGACTCCACGTGCGCATGTCCAGCGAACATGGACGCGCAACAACTCGTCATCACAGCCCGGGCGGTCTGGACAGCAACCGGGCCTTAATGCAAGACAAGCCTTTCCCTATTCCCCCTTGGTATGCGATGATGGCGAGCGTTGCATAATAACCCATGGCTTTTCCTCAAACAGGCACAGTTCTATAGGACGTTCGGCCGGCCGATTGCCAAGGTGTTCCTGATGGCCATCTTCACCTACCAGCTAGCGTACTACTTCTGGGTGCGCCTGGAGCACGATGAGATCAAGAGTGAGATGCGAGGTAGGTGACAGCACCGTGCCTAGCTAGGTTTTATCCGGAGTGTGATAGCACGGACGTGTTGGGGAGGTTGAGAACAGAATGCTGACGGATGATCTCTGGCATGTCTCCAGCTACCATATCCGACTTGGAAGCGCGGATAGAGCAGCTCGAAAAGGCACGGAAGCGGTAATGGATTTGTTACTTATTAGCAGCTTGTCAACCAGGATGCAGCCAAAGGCTGGGCGCGTAAAAGAGAGGTGGATCGGTCCGCGTAACGACCTGGTCGATGGCCCAAAGCTGGCCTCTGTTCCTGTGCAGAAGTGGTGGGGCAAGGCGGGAGCTGGGAAATATGTCTGGTCAGTGCGTTTTCAGTTGTGAATGGGTAGGAGCACATCCCGCGGCATCTTGCCAAGCCGTAATAAATACCCATTGAAGAGCAACTCGTTTATTGCTGGAACCAGGCTTCCAGGTGATCAATTACGGCGCGGGTTTCGATTAAGTGTATCAGGTACGAGGTTTTGTTTAGGGGTCTGTAACTGCGCCTACATGTGTCAGCATGCCATCGTAAGATAACAGTGGAGAGATGTGATTCCTACAGTACTTTGTACTGTACATACAGGCTACAACACTCTAATAAGCGCGGGTACGTGTAGCCTCTCAGGCCGTTGAACTTACTATCAGCCTTAACGCCGGGCTCTGGCACGTGGGGACTAAATTCAGCTTGTTTCAGTGTTCTTTTTATGATGAGAGCCAGTCGTTTCGTATGATATCCTGTTCAGGGATCACTTAACTGGCCTGTCAAACCTGGCCTTCCACTTTGATGAACATCATCTGTCGAATCATGGGTTTCCGTTGTCTCTCTTTCTGGTCTACCTTGTCCTTTTCTCTCTTTCTTCCCTCTCACTTATGCATCATCTATTCTCCCCTTTGAGAGCCAACCTGATAGTTACACATCGTTGGTTGTCTTTGTCTGCGCCCTAGCATCTGCCAACTCCTCAGCTACAGTGCCTAAGTTACTTAACTTAGCTATAGAGCCTTGTATCTCGGCCCCTGATAGTAGTTGCGCTACCCCTCCCCACACCCTGACCTCAAGCCCCAGCCGCCTCCCCACCCCCCGGCGAAAGAAGCCGCAGTACCCTTGGCGATATCAGGAGACTGGAACCCCGCTACCCGTACCTTGCATCTCAGACGGAGCAGAGCTTCAGGGACAGCTCAAGCAGGCAGCATATTTAGCATAAGCCTCCTTTCCCTTTCTTACACCCACAACCCCAGGCAATACTCCCTAATCCGTCGACAAGCAATCAGCATGGCGACGCGACCGAGTTTGTTCACGAGAGGCCTCTCTTCGCTCTCCCAGAGCAGCGACCCGAACTCGCCCAATGTCGGTTCTCCGGCCGAGCAGCGCGATGATGCGAAGCGAAACTTCCTCAAGACCATGCGGGCCCTGCCGACCCAACACTACTGGCATGTCTACTTTGATCGGTATGTCTACCTGTTCTTTGGGCATTTCCTTTAAGAAAGAGGTCTGCTTGTACCGAAATTGTCAATTTGCTAACGGGGACGCGTCACCAGACAAGCGAAGGACCAGGCCAAGACGGGCGACGCAAACTATCAGGCCTCCCTAGAGAAACTTGACACCCAGATCGAGTCTGTGCAGGACTTCTGGCGGTACCACAACAACACGCCCGTCGACCAGATCAAGATGCGCGAGTCTCTCTATCTGTTCAAGAGCGGCTTCAAGCCCATCTGGGAGGACCGCCGCAACATTCTGGGCGGTAGCTGGACCTTCCGCGTGCCAAAGGCCAACGGACCCGACTTCTGGACGCGGATCCAACTGCTCGCCATAGGGGAGAAGTTGCAGGAGGCTCTTCAGGAAGGTAAGCCGTCACCCGCGCTCGTAGCCGTCTAACCGGGGCTGGGTGCTAACTTAGTTCCGAAGGGGACCAGATTTGCGGTGTCGGCCTGTCGGTCCGCTTCAACTCTCATCTGATCTCTATCTGGCACCGCGATGCGTCTAAGCAGCAATCCATCGACGGCATGTTGAAGTGCGTGCTGGAGAACCTGGAGCCGGAGCTGCAGCCCAAGCCCGACAACTACTTCTACAAGCGGCACTCCGACCACGTCGGCTTCAAGGCCCCTCCCGAGCTGCAGCCCGTCGTCGACTCGCAGAGGAAGGCGATGGAGGCGGCTGCTGCTGCCAAGAGCTCTGCCGAGAACCCTACCATCCAGATCAAATCACCTGGAGAAGAGACGAGCTAAGGGTCTTGTCACCGATGCTGAGGACGTTGTGCCCCAAAAGGTAACCCCGTGCGAGTCGGAGGGACGAGCCGTCGCTTAAAGTTCAGGGAAGTGTATTTCTACGTATGGAGAGAGTGCAGTAAGAGGAACTTGCGCATAAAACTAGATCTTCCTCATAAAGTCTGACCTTGTATATTGATGGCGTTGCGAAACTAGCAGCAGAGAATCGCCAATGAGGTTTTGCATCACATGGGAAAGCAAAGTCGGGGTGCAAATTCTTGTCCGATAGCCCCGTGCATGAGGCCGTCTTAAAATCTGATTTTATAGACCCCTGTAGAGCTTTTATGATATCTTTCGGGGGCGCCAAGACCGGAAGCAAGTGCTAATGAGCCACATGTACCTCTGTGTATCCGTATCTGGTTATAACTGTGCCCCTATTTCCTGGACGGGGAGCCGGACTCTGCCATGACTTAGCATATGCCACTCCAGAGTCACCGCACACAGTACTCCCCAGATCACACTCCCTTCCCGAGCTAAGAATCCATTCCCTTCCTAGATGACTAGCCCTACAGCATCACCGAGCCAAATGCGGAAAACTCCCACACATCCGCTTCAATAGCGGCACTGCTGCTGCGGTAATCCCGCTGGCCACACAGACATAAACCCAGTCGAAGCCAAGCGGCCTCCGCCTGGTCTTGCGTGCATCTCAGAGGTCCGGGCCGACTGATATATAGATGCTCACCGAGACCCGGCCTAGTCATGGAGATTCCCTCATTCGTCCACTCCTTCGTTCGTTGCTTGCAAGGCGCCTTTTTTTGTTTTATTTTATTTTAGGTTTTTTTTGGGGGGGAATTCCCTTCACTTCCATGCGCCGGCGCGCCGCATGACCTCGTCGAACTCGGCCCTCGAGACGCCCCTGCCGACCCCGGCGCCGCCGTTGGCCTCGAGGATCATGTCGCGCAGCAGGGCCTCGTCGACGTCCTGCTTCAGCGTCATGGCGACGCGCTTGAGGTGGGCCAGGGTCAGCTGATCCGCCTCTCCCTCGGCCCCGCTGCCCCCGCCCGTGAACAGCCGGAAGGCCTCGTCGACCTCGCGCCGGTGCGTCTCGCCATCGTCCTCCTCGTCCTCGTCCTCCTTGGCATGCAGCTTCAGCGCGCAGATGGCCACGAACGGCTCGTAGCACGCGAACCCCTCCTCGTCCGGGTCCAGGATCGACACGAACTCCTGCAGCTCCGACTTCGTCGGCGGGATGCCTAGGGCGCTGTCGGCGCGGTAGCTGAGTTAGCCAGCCGATCGACCGGGCTTATCATACATGCAATGTGTGTATGCTACGTATGTATGTAGTTGCGCTGTTGGGGGAGGAAACGTACACCATGGCCCGGCGTACGTCGTCGGTCGGTATCACGCCCTCCTTCTCGCCCTCCATGGGCTCGGCGAACAGCGCGAAGGCCTCCTTGATCTCGCGCTCCTGGCCGGCCGAGATGTTGTGCTCCTTGGCGAGCTTCGACTGCCGCTCCTTCGGGGCCTCGCTGGTGGTGGTCGTGGCTGCTTTGCGCTTCGGCGGCTGTTGCGAAGGTGGGGGGGTTGGTTAGCATGCAGGTACGTACGTCTGCGAACAGGAGACGGGGGGAGACTGACCATGTTCTGGCTCAGCTCAGAGAGACGGGAGCGAGAGATGTTGTCGATATACGGAAGTATGTATGTAGGCGGTTGTTGAAAGAGCGCACGCGGTACCAAACTTAGATGGCGGTCATGGTTGTATCTTGCGGGCGATGATGTGAGGAGAGCCCCCCCACTACGGAACGGCGCGTGCTCACATGACTGACTGGTTTCAGTTAAGCCGTTTGCGATTACATGCAATCCGACGATCTTAACTAGCATCGTTTTCAAAGTAGCCAAATTTTGTATGCATGGGATCAATGGCCAATAGGCAGTCTTTATTTTTCTATAATAAAAAGGTGTACATCTCTGCCTGTATATGGTTCTATATCCTCGCTCAGCCTGTTCGGGTTAGCCGGGAAGACAAAAGCACTTGGGCTTCTAGGCTAGATTCCATCCCTGGGCTGTTGCGCTGAAGGCCCATTGTTGATTCGGAGAACGGGGCATATGTACCAGTTCGTCAGAGATGGTGTGGCTGGCCGTCCCTCTTGATGACCCACGCATTATTGTACATTGTACGCTGGGTTTCGCAGGCACATCCTCCGGGATATCAGACGTCGCCAGTCTTCTGGGACTTGAAGCTGCAGTGTCGCCCTTGGGACTCGCGAGAGCGCGCTCCACAAAAGACAGTCATTGGAACCGCACGTGGTAGCTTGAGGGACTAAGGTTTACTTTACACTCCAAAGCAGAGCTTATTATTATTAGTGACAGCATGGACCCATCTCTGTAGCTTAACGTACAATGGTACCTGCTCAACAACCATGGCCTAAATCTTCCGAGTACGCATCCCTTCAAGCTTACAATGCCATTCCGAGGGCAGGTTCATCATGATGCCCCGGATCTGCCTCTCGCCGCCCTTGCCTATGAGCCATATGTGCTCGTAGTCTAGCCAGAGCGCCATGAAATGCGCCAGTATCACCATCGCCCTCGGTCTCTTCTCCGCCAGGAGCTGGGTGAACCCCGTCGGCACGAAGACGGAGAACGCCGCCAACCGCCTGACTATCGAAAACACCGGCTCGGCCCTCTCGATCGCTCCGTAGACGCTGCAGGTATAGGATATCGCCTTCTCGTACGCAGACCGAACTTCCATATCGTCCAGCTCGCGGTCTCCGAGAGCTTCGACCGAGTCGCGGCCGGCCGGGTGCTCCAATAGCCATTCCAGTCGGCTGCGGTCGTAGGAGGCTGGGTTTTCTTCGGTCAGCGTGGGGGGGCTGTTCAGGAACGTCATTATCTGGTCGCCGTCTTCCGGATTGACCAGGTCCGCCGCCCTTCTGAATATCTCGTCCGCGCCTCGCCCCATATGGAGCCACTGGAGGGGCGGTTCCCACGGCTCCAGCGACAGGGTCTGCACTAGCGCCACCGAGTGCGACAGGATCTTTAGGCTGGTGAAGCAGACGTAGTCGGCGTTCTTGCTGCTCAGGTTCGCGACGTCTCGCCGCTGTTCCTGGAAGCACAGGGTCAGGTAGTGCGTCTGCAGCGCCATGAGCTGTTCGCGCTCGTCCTGCGAGGCGCTCTTGTGCCACAGGTTCAGGGCGGAATTGGCGAGTATGATGTGCAGCAAGGCACCGCCGTCACGTAATGCCATGCTGGGCATCACGTGGGACCATAAACGCACGACCGCGGCCGATTGGGATGTCGGGAAGACCTGGGTCATTTCTGTCTGCTGGTTGTGGAATAGGCGCAGTTCCCACAGGCGCCGCTCTCGGGTCTCCGGTAAATCAAAATCGGCCTCCGGGCCATGGCCGGAGGGTGATGGACTTGGGTAAGGGGCGCATGGGGAGAATCCGGTTCCCGGGCTGAGAGGTGAGTACGTTTGACCGCCCGTGCTATTGTGTGGCCGAAACGGTGGCAGATCGTCACCGTTCGAATCGATGCTTCTTGCTACTGCGAGCCTCGTAGAAGGGGGGGCGGTAGGCCTTGCCGGTAACAATGCCGGTTTGGAATCCTCCGTAGAGGGGGGAGATGGATCCGCCTGGGTCGGGTATACACATTCTTGCAGATGACGCGAGCAGCCTGAACAGCTGGGACGCCTCTCATCGCATCTAGGTCTTAAGGTAAGCCCGTGGTCCAAGGAGATAGGTTACAATGATTTGGGGGATTCATTCACTTTACGTGTCGTTTTTTACATAATAAGCACCCCGTCCTGGACTTCTTGTGGTACAGGCGTGGGCCGCGCGTGCGGCGCTCCCGCATTTGACTGTTACCAGGTTCCATCTAGGTAGGACCTTGGCGGTCATTGCGAAGTGAAGAATAATGCAACCAAGCGAAGGCCGCAGCCCGGATTCCAAAAGACTGGGACGTAGAAGATAACGTATTTCATCACTCTGCACGACGCTCCGTGGAAGCTGAAATGGAGCAGGAATTGATTAGATCGCATCCCGGTATGTTGGATGGGATGGGCTGGCCCTAGACCCCTGGCTTCCAGGTAGCCGCAGTCTCAGCAGGAAATAGAGGAAGAGGAGGGGCGCCAGCAGGGAGGTGGCAGCGCCGACCCTCTGTCGTCGCAACACCGGGGATCCCGGGATTTAGCTGCCGAAGTAGGTAGTGAGGGGATCAAAAATCAAAGCCAGGGGCCATGCCGTGTTAGACAAAGCATCTGGTATATATATCATATACGTATCGGATGGCACTCATCCTCGGAGGCTGAAGAAAGAATCCGACCCAAGTGAACACGCATTCGATATAAAATTACTGAAGCCGGAGAATGAATCGCTTACCCGTATCTGCCATGTAGGAGGTCTGAGCTCCTTGTATGTTCCTGACTATCTAGGGTTTAATACGAAATGCACATCCGATTCATCATCCCCTTAACTCCGTGGCCGGAGGTTAAGAACGTCCTTCTCGTCGTGAAAGACAACACTTTTCAAATGATATCATAGGCATGGCCGCATTGTAGGGCCAATTATATCCAAACTTGATTATGCAAGTAGACCTTCGTGAGTAAAACAGGCAATAATACAGCTGCGATTAAAAAAAGACATACGTATGGTGTAATAGAGTCATGGAAAGTTCTAATAACAACAGCTTCAAGGAAGAACTTAGACTAGGGGTTATAGGGATTAACAAATGCAAATTTTGAGGGTTTAAGAACTTACATAATATGAGACAGCCTCGAACCTGAAGAGATTACAAAGTAGAATAATGTGTACTTAGTCTTATATGGGTTGCGGACATGGTCTAGAGGACCCAAGATATCGGGTATAGTAGGTCACATGTGGTTTATGGGGATACTTATGCACTTCCAAGACAAGGGATCCTAGGTACCGGATAAGGTACCGCTGTTTGAAGCTACAAGCGCCTGTGACAAGGGCCTCGTCGCCATTTATGCGTTAGTGTCGCACTTGGGGGACTCTATACTTTTTATGCAAGTCGGCTAGACCCCACGATGGCCGATCAGCCCGTTGAGGCTGTTGAACGTGTTTGAGGAAGACCTTACACTCGTTTTGGCTTTTGTTTCCTGTTGCCTCCCAGTGCAATACGATACGGGAATATCTTCGATTCCGTGACCTGCCTGACCTGCCCGCGACTCATTGGCCGACTAGCGAAGTTTTGCAAATACGATACCCTACCGGCCACTCAAAATACGGTCGCTGGCTTGTCGGATGCCCTTCGGGGGGCTATGCACCCGGAATGCAGCTCAGTCCATTGCAATCGAGGCTCGCGGCATCCCTGATAGCGTCGTGCTTATTGCTCGTCGTCTACCTTTTTTTTCTCTTCCCACAATTCGCCACAGCCACGCAGCTCGACGACCATGTTAACGATGGCTGGCTTGAGAACGACGTCGCGTTGGGCGCGGTGAATGTTGAAGATCCGGAATACGAGCCCGACTTCGCCCTGTTTGACCGCAGCATTATCGGCAGGGCTCCGCCCGGTGTGACTGGCCTTGCTAATAACGTACCATTACCCGCCAACATCCAACCGGGCGACACCTTGAATTATGCTTTCGAAATATCCACCATAGAAGATGCGGAGGCTTCCGACGCGACCCGGCTACGTGAGCTTCGAAGCGAACCCAATGGGTCCTTAGCGGCACCAGACGATGTAGATGGCTTGAAGGAGGGTAACTCGGAGCCTGTTCGTCGACAGCAACGGTCGCGGACGCTTTGGATATCGGCCAATACCTGCCAGCAACCTCGTCGCATCTCGCCGGATCAGACTACTGGGGATCCTCCCCAACTCACGCTCTTCGTCTCCAGGTCGAGTGAGAATACCTCTCCTGGGCCGGACCAGGATGATGTAGAACTCATCCCCTTCCACGAGGGTGCCGTCATGTTCAACACGTCGTTCACCGAGGATGTATTCTTTAGCATCCACGCGCCAGAAGTCTCGGATGAGAGATTCGATACTAGTCTTCCCTACAATTTCGAGATTGCTGCCTCCATCGACCAATCATACCATACTGTGGCCAATGAATCCGATTCACAGCTAATTTGGGTCGACAGTGATGCGAGGGGGTCACTTTTCACCACGCGAAACTTGACAAGCAGTCCTGAGCAAGTCGTCGAGAGGCCTCCGTATGTCCTGTTCGCCCACAACAAGGCAGATACGAGAATAAATGGGCTGCGAAGTTCGTATTGTGGTTTGCGAAATGAAGCACAAATTCGCGGTCTAGAAAACGGATCAAACGGCCATATAACTACGGGCCTAAAACAAGGCGGGGACGGAAACCTGACCAGACAAGAATTCTATATCGGTGGCCTTAATGCCAGCTCCGAGTATGTCAGCATCTTGGTCTACGATCGGGATGGAACTGCCCCCGAACCACAGCGCAATGTTCCTGGCGGCGGTGGTGTCGTACACCAGCCGATAGAGATGGAAACGAAACCACGTGAGTCTTTCATGCTACTGCCGTAGACACCAGCTTACTAAGTGGGCGCAGTGGGCGCGTGCCGGGTAATCTTCAACCTCACATTATGTGACGAGACGCAGTATGCTGTCCCTGCCAATTGGGATCTCTTCCCAGAAATGACGGACCTTGCTGCTTTCTATGATAACTATACACAAACCATGTATGGCAATTTTAAGAAGTCCATGCAGCAGATTGCGTGCGAGGCGCAGTCCGAGAGTCGATATTCGCTTGTAAGGAATTGCACCGACTGCGAAAAAGCGTACAAGGACTGGCTCTGCTCGGTAGCCATCCCCCGCTGCGAAGACTTTTCGGAGCCGGACCGGCCGCATCTGCAGGCGCGAAATATCAACGAACCCTTCCCCAACGGGACGATGGTAGACGAGAAGATCCGGAAGGAGCACGCCAACGACACGGCGTGGATTTCGTCCCGAAATCCTCTCATCGACAGGGAGATCCGTCCCGGTCCCTACAAGGAGGTCTTACCATGCGACGATGTATGCTACCAGCTCGTCCAGAGTTGCCCCGCGGTGCTCGGGTTTCAGTGCCCTTTGCCAGGCATGATTGGGTTCAATTCGGCGTACGGACGGCGGAGCGACAGCGACGGCGGCGTGACGTGCAACTATCCGGGATCCGCTCATTATCCTCCCGCGGCGGGGGTTCAGCTCCCCGTCCGTCGGAGTCTCGTATTGGGAGTTATATGCGCCGTTTTGGCTCTTGCGATTTAAGGCTCGTTGCAGGCAGGTGTTGGGGCGTCTCTTCCGGGAACCTTAGAGTATGAAGTCGACATTCTGTATTCTATGTTTTCTTGTGAGGTTTACGAAAAGGGGGAAAACAAGGGGACACTGGAAGACTCGCGTGCTGGGCATGTATTGGTGTTTCTAGAGTCCATGTCCCAGCCGTGGCCGTGCATACTAGTACCTATTATCTGTAATTCTGTATCGAGTGGTAATGGCGGCACGATGATGCGTCGATATGAATAAGATAAACCAGTAATGTACAATCAGTTCGTTATCCAGCCCGCGTAACGCCTACATTCGTAGATTCCGAAGGTATATCCTATCATTAACTACATAGTCGGCGACTCGGTCCAGCAAGTTGCAGCCTCAGAGGCTTAGCTTGCCTCCTAAACAGCCCTGTTGCCAGGTACCTAGGTGCAGTATTGTACAATCAATACCTGCTAGGTACATACCTGGTAATTGGAAGGCTACGACGACGGCGGCCTGGACGGTACAGGGTGCACCGAGAGGATCTAAAATCCGCAGGTCCCCGGAACCATATCCAGCTTCTTCCCCATGCAGACACATGTCCATATTGTCCATATCGAGTTCCAGCAGCACCACTGACATTGAACGTTTGGCATTGCCATTCCCAGATCTGTTTTCTCTATCTCTCACAAAGACGCTAAGTGGAATATCTGTCCGCTCTTCTCTTCTAAAGCCAGTGGAATATATATCCATTGCTACCCCGTCTTCTGATCATAATTTACCAAAGCTCGACTACCGCTCACCCCTAACTCTCGAGCGAGGTTCTAGGGTTTCCCGCGGGATGTGGCGCAAGGCTAGGGCGGCTTAGTGCCCTCGCCGCCCTTACACAGGCTTATTACGGCCGTCCTGCGTTCAGCTCCCTGGAAGATCATATTTATGTTCAAGTTATGCAAAAGAAACGGATTGCAAAACAGTCAACATGAAGATCCAAGCAACTGTAAAGCCGCGACGTTATCCCCTTGAGTGCCGTAAATCTGCAAAGGGTAACGCAACAACAGAAGTCGGCCTTAGGTCGTGGGAGATTAGATCCGGTCTGACTGTCGATATACCCCAAAATCCTCTCACCCTGAGTGATCCTTATTAACTGTATTTGACACTCACTAGCACTTTTAGAGAGGGTTTGTCCTCTTTGACCCGTGATAAACATGGTATTGAGCGAAATATTAGCTAAGATTCGAGCATTAGGTACCCCTATACACCCAGCCATGTACAATATGAACTCATTCGAGTAAACGTCGACAAGCTCCGCCAAGAAAACCCCGGAAATGGTCAAAGGTGTGCGAAACGTCTTAGGACGCACACATCACATCTATGGCCAGTTACATGCGAGGACCAAGAGCATCGCATCAAAGTGCTATATAGTCAAACAAAACCTAATCATGGGTCGTATGGCCCATGTCAACGCCAGCCGAGACAAGTGTACTCGTCTAGTAGCCGAGCCAAGAAGAACGAGTCAACTCGATTCCACCCTTATGGCAGGTCGCCTCGATTAAACCCCTCTCGAACGCAGCCTCGATTACGTCTTTCGGATAGCCAAGAAGATTCTCGCTAGAAAGACCGAAAAGAGTATAAGAGTTTGGCCAGCGAGGTTCTTGGATGTGCTGAAGCTGAAACTGGGCAGCACGCCACCACGGCTGGTCTTGCTCAGCACATTGGGTCCAAACACCTGCGAGGCTCGTTCATCTGCAATATTGTCCGTTGTATGGACTTGCAGCCGCCTACAGTTTCACACTCGGGAGGAACTGCACGCGCACAAGCGCGAGTGGCACTCGCAAGGAACGTGGGACTTGTCCCGAAGACCATCGTGCTTCCCTGGGACGTCGATATAGCACTCCACAGACCCAGGAAAAGCACATCAACGCGCATCATCCATATGAAGCCATATATGCGAATCCAGCGATTGCTATTACAACACGCTAGGTCTTCGATTCACCCCTGAAAGGTATGGCGGGCACTATTACGATTGTCACTCCCCATGCAAGATCTGCCAGACTGTGCTGAAGCAGGACGATTGGCCCCATTTCGCAGTTATGGACAGCTTGGAGCACACATGAAGAAACACCATAGGCAGGGAGAGTGCTGTGACGAGCCCAGCCGTTAAAACTATTTCACTTAAGCGTCTGATCTAAGACCGCACGCGTGAGAAGTTCATGGAAAAGACGGTAGGAAGAATGCATGGCATGGATCGTTGTCTCCGATACCCTTCATCCAGCTCCCGGAGGCCGACGATGCATATGAACCTGTCTTTACATGTGCCAGAGACCTCCAAGGTTATGATGAGGCCGATTCTCCCTCAGCATTTTGTGGCTCCGCCCAAACTGGGTCTTTCAGCAAGCATTTTCATCTACTCCCAAGCTATTCTGAATGTGTGCGAACGAGGGATGAACATCGACACGATTGGCGTCTAAATGAAGCCTTGCTAGTAGATATTCTAGATTCTCTACGAGAAGTATGTCATGAGTAGTCAAGCCCTTTTCTGCAAATTCTGCATTGTCCTTGTCGTCCCCTTCCTCTGCGCTGAAGCAGTCTTATTAATGTATTTTGGAGGGTAGTGTTGGACGAACGACCTGGGAATTCAACTTTCGATTCATCAGTAAGTCACGAGCATCAGGGATGGTCCCAGCGTCTGACCTGATATTTATCCTAGCTGTGCACCGAGATCTCAGGATCAAGGTTGACTGGACATACAATGGACGATGTGTAGGGCCGCAGCCACTGCTGACATCCGGTTTTGCCTACTATCCACGTGATCATGCCAGTAATCTGTATTCGAGTCGGCTTGCGATTGGCTCACGCTGTTTCCAGCCATGGTTCTGAGGACGTTTTGGTCCCTCAATTTCACTACGTGTCGTGTGCTAACGACATGGCGATCGGTGGCCAGCTGAAGGCCCTCGGGGTTTACCGAGCCCCAGGCACGGGGCGAACTGATCTGCGAAGCACCTGGGTGCAAGTCTAGTGTCTTCGTGTAGCCTTCTTCCGTCTGCGGACCTCGTTTTTATTTCATCAAATGGGCCAAAAAACGAGGACAAAAGACTGACCCTGCCCCTCTTCCCTTCTTGCCCATGATACGCCAAATGCGCGCGATTCTTCCCGATCCTTGGCCGCATCTCAAAACGGCAATGGGGTGCTTAGACTAGGTGGCTACTGCGGCTTCTTGTTGGGAGTACGTTTCATTGACACCGAGTCCACAGTGAAGCACCATATCAATGGTCCTCGGCTCGCGACGCCGCTAGAATTAACACTCTTGGACGTTCATGGCCATGTCATCCTTGATACAATGATCGACTGGCCTGGAACTCTCGAATCGCTTGGGGGGAAAGGAGTCCCGCCTTCGACGAATGTTTGTCATCTCGTTGGGCACCCAGATGGTGGACCTCGTTACCGACACTGGTACTACCATAGCAATCCAATCTCTTTGGTCTACAATGAAGCAACTTGGCATCAACACCACTACCTCGTTTAGCGAGTGGAGTAGTGGCAAGTGCGATAACCCGCCTTCTTGACAAGACATTCCGTGTATGCCACTTTGGAGAGCATAGTGGCATGTGAACGAACACTTTCGCCACTACAACGATGGCAGAGGCTCCTGCCAGGGCGACCATTGGGCTTGGGCATTGCGTTCCCTGCTGTCTTCCAAAGTAACCCCTTGGTCAGCCAGAACCATCGATCGCAACCTGACGTCATGATGCTATATAAGATGGTGCAACTTTTTTGGGAACTATGGGAAGGGTGGCAGAAGGTGACTCGGGGAAACTTCTGGACCCTGGAGTCGACGTAGCCCTCACAAGGCAAAAGATTCGACGAGAGAGCAAGCCACCCATTATTCCATTGTCACTCCAATCCAACAATCACCCTGTACACCGCATGAGAGTGAATAGGACCTATGTGCCCGCCGTTACTGGGGCCACTCAAGCAACTGTGGAGACTATCGACGAATTCCTAGTCGGGATACATGGGAAGCGTCATGGACAACATTTGGTGTTTGACTCGGACAAGAACCTTGAGTACTTGAGACTTCGTGTCTCTGAAAGTTCGTCATCCCAGTGAGCTCTCATCGGAGCGTTGGCCCAGAGACACGGTCTGAATCTTTCAGAAAACCAGGTCAAAAGGAAGATTCAGAGACACGCGCAGTTCTATCTCCAGCACCAAGACCCCGTCAAGCTACTTACGTGTGGCCTCGTGACAACTAATTTGGACATGAACGAAGAATAATATGGTACGTTATCGTTACCGACACTTCTCAATTACCTTTTCCGTTTTCGTACAACTTGGTCCGTCTTAATCCTAACAATTCCCGCTAGACCCGTTGTTCAGAATCCTCGGGGAGGTGATCGGTGACAGGACTGGTCAAGCCCTGGACTGTCCAATTTACATTCGTGGTTGGCTCGATCTCTCCGATAGGCCACTTAACGAGATAACAGCGGATTTCTGTCAGAGGGCGAAGGAGGAAAGTGGTTTTATCGACTGCGTAGTGCCGGAACGCGAATCGCATCTCATCCTACGGAAACTTGTCGAGAGTGGCGACTTTGATCACATTGACCTAGAGTATCGAGAGCGACAGAGGTAAGAAACCTGGGCGCGGGGTCAGGGCCAGCAGGCTATTTTGCTAATAGCATCTCCGTTTCTCCCAGCCGGGTGAGAAGTTGCCCCCCAGTGCGGCGTCTGTGTCCCTACCGCGGTTCTCCTCGAGGCTCATAGCAAGAGATGCATTGGGAAGTGCCGCCACTGTGAAAAGAGTGGGTCTCCCTGCAGCGTAGGCTGGATAACGAGTGCAACATGCATAAATCGTACGAATGCCAATATTGCCTGTAAACCGGCAAAAGGTCCAGAGACTTTGTGTATATGCAAGGACTGTGGCAGGAAATGGAACAATCCGGTCACTTATTTGATCCATATTCTCAACGACAAGCAGACGCAGACCGGGAAGACAAAAGAGAGCTGCAATGGGAAGTGTCACTGTTGCAAGGAAGAAAACTTGCCCTGCATATATAACCAATTGCGGAAGCAAGGTCGTATCCATTGTCGCATGGGGGTGTCTCATGCTGCGAATCTCGTTTTGCCGGGGCGGATGACGATGCTCAACCGGTCAATGGGACGAACAAGGATGACAGGCTGACTCTCAATGAGCCTAGTGATCCAGATCTTCTGACCTGTCCAAAGGACGTGGCGATGGTTTACAATTCTAACGATATGACCGACGGGGATACAACCGAGGACGAGGACTGGGCTACCATTGGTGCTGTTGCTTTACGTACAAGCTGCTAATCACGGTGGTTTTTCTGCTATGAAGTTGACTTGAGACGGCACAGTGTCATGCGTAGAGTATGTACTGAATTTGCAGGCGCTGAGAGAACTCGAACAGGTGTTATAGTAGATGTGATTCAATGCGAGGACTGAAGTTCGTTGTATGCTTAACGAACATGGATAGCCATCCGCTCACTCACTACCTCAGATCCCGGGACTTTAAGCGCCGTGCTAGTCCTCTACCGTTCGCATCCCAAGCTTCTTCCACCGTGTAAAGATCATCATTTCACATAACGACTCCCGCATTCGAAGCGATACGCTAGAGCATGTCAGCCGTTTCAACTCGGTGGACGTAAGGGGTCGAGGGGCTGGGGGCAATGCATGTCTGGCATTGAGATAGCGCAAAGGTTTCATCGGAGAGGGAGAACATACCGGCCACAACTCGGCTGCTTCCTGTTCAGAACGTTAGCGCTTCCAACATGGAGGAAAGACACGTTTGCATGAGCAGGGGAGGGTAACGAGCAGTGAAGCGACCGGAAATGACGTACCTTCCCGACAGGGCCAGTGATAGCCGAGCCCTTCATCTCGCCCTTGGGATTAACAATCTGATGGCGTCAGCGCTGGAAAGTGAATCTAACTGCCATCTAGTCGGTAACGTACCACGCCGGCATTGTCCTCAAAATAGAGGAACACGCCATCAGTACGCTTCCACGGTTTTGACTTGGTATGTTAGTCTGGGCGCGTTGATACGGTAGGCTGGGCAAAGTACCTGGCGAACGATGACAGCCGGATGGACCTTCTTTCTCAACTCGGGCTTGCCCTGGACTGACTCAGTAGGTGAAACAAATAGAACGAGGGGAACACAAGGCCCACCTTCTTGACAGTGGCCATCACCATATCACTGTGAAAGTCAGTTCGGAGAATCAACACCAATTTGACGAGCCGAAAACACACCCTACGCCTCCAGCAGGCAGGCGGTTGAGTCGAGCGCCAATGCCCTTCACGGAAATGATGTATAGGTTGCGCGCGCCAGAGTTATCGGCCTGGGATAGTTAGCGACTATCCTGTCTTATGGTCATGTGAATAGTCACAAACGCAGTTCATGATTGCGCCGCTAAGTCGATTCGTCAGTACCGTGGCGGAGATGGTATATGGTGGGAGGAAACGTACACCGGAAGACCTTTGGACATGCGCAGCTTGGCTCCGGGAGCGCCTCGTCTGTTACGTTCTTGAGTCAGCGTATGGCTTTATTTTGAAGGCATTCCGAAAGGGAACGGGAAGGTGGTGGGCATGTTGGAAAAAGCGTGGCATCCACGTGGTGGCCACCGCCTCGATTGGTTTCGATATTTAGCAGCCGATGCACAGGCATAAGAGAAAGGACGTACGATATCTTCGCCATTTTGCTTGTTCACAGCGGTTGTAGGGCTGGTTTGATGAGGAGGGCTGTGATACGAGGGCAGCTTCAATTTTATTTTTGCGAAAGAGAATAGCTTTTTGGTGGGGGAAAATTAAGGTGCCGTTTGTTAAAAAGAACCGGGGTTCTAAGGTGGACCGTGCCACTCGACTAAACCTATTTTGCAGCAAAACACAAAGAAATGTTCCTTTCTGTTAGCTACTATATAGATGCGCATGGATTTTATGGCGGTGCTCTAGGATTTTCCGATCGCACCCGTTCGGCACGGGCACCGAGAAAACTGCTTATTTATCTATGGTGACCTAGACGGCCAATGGGACGTGATACCGAAGTTATACGACCTCCCGTCCATTGCCGTGGACCCCTCGGAAGCATCAAGAGCTGGCAGTCGTTGTGCCATAAGATGCTCGCAATTGTACGGCTGACTGGTTACTCTGAGGTAGTTGATAGGGCCGACGTATCAGGTGTGGAGGTGTAAGCTAATTAGTATAGGCGAGCGTAGGAAAGCCGTTTAAGCCTCCCAGTAAATCATTACAAAGTGATATTACCGTCCGTGAATTACAGTTCTAACGGAGGACCTTATAAAATATTTATGCAAACTCGCCCACCTTCTAGAGTGTCGAACTGGGCATAAGCCCGGTGCGACTCTGGCTAAAAACCGGCGTGCTTCAGGTACGTATCTCGCTCAGTATCCCACTAAGACTCGATGCAGTAAAACCCATCTTTCCGGCTATCCAGTAGACCATCTCCGTTTCCAACCAGTCCACCAACCTACCTACCTTACTGGCCACCTGTACAAACAGACACACACACACACATATACAGATAAATTATACGGTCCCAATGGTACGTCTGTATTCCCCGCCGTCGACTTCTCCGACCAACCCGGATACCGTGGGATGACATAGAATCGCTAACACGTGCGTATGCGTGACGGGGGCGCAGGCGCAAACGCTGGAGCAGAGGAAGCGCAACGCGAAGTTCGCGAAGGAGCAGGAGCTGCGCCGGGGGAAGTCCGAGGCCGAGATCAAGAAGCGCATGAAGGACGCCCCCAAGTCGCCCATCTCCCCCTTCTGGCTCGGTGAGTTTTTCTTCCCCTTATATATATACATATATGTGTACATAGATATATTTTCATGTGGCGACGGGCGTCCCGCCCTCCCATTATATTGCGCGTCGATCGGTTTTGGCGCAGGTCACTAACGAGCTCTCGTCGCAGGCATATTTGCCTTCGTCGTCTTCGGCGGCCTGGTATTCGAGATCATCGCCCGCGTCTTCTTCCGATGATTCCCCTTTTTCACTTTTCCGTGAAGCGGCCGGCCGTGGTAGGGGATGGGAAGATGGAGTATAAGGACGAAAGAAGCATTGTCATCCCACTTTTTGTGTCAGGGTCGGCGGTCCCTCGATACGTGTAGAAGAAGAAGAAGAGGAAGAGCGGCGCAGAATCTGGAGGCAGTTTGGCCCGTCATACTGGGCGGGATACGTTTGGTGTACAGTCTTACCCGCCCCGGTTCGAGGTTTCGGGGCGTCTAAAGCTAGGCGTTACTATGGGATCAATTGTTGGTCTGCCCAGCAGAACAGAGTGATGTTGCTCGTAATATTTCGCAGCTTTCCTTCTAACGTTAGGTACCCAACATCTACCTTGGATTTTGCTTACATTGTAACCACCAATTCCATCTGGGGTTGATATTCAGGCTTGGCATGTCTATCTCTACGTATAATGGATGACTCGACGATCTGATCACACAATATCCTCAAATGACTTTGGAAACCATTGGCAGTGCGGGCAGTTGGAAAACCTACGAACAACGCGTTCTTGATCGACAATGCGTCCATGGGCACCAAATATAATTCGCGAATAGCATGGCGGTCAATTACATAACGGTGGTACAATTGCGACCCCTTTCTTCCGTGCCTCTAACGCCGTATGATCTCTTCAGAAGCCGACTAAGCCCCGAGCCCCTTTCTGCGGCCTTGACCCTCGTGCTTCATCTTCATCCCCGCGTCGAACTGACTCTCGAGGTCATGTTGTATGTGAGCTATGTCAGCCTTCGAGCGAACTGGGGCGGCGCCGCTGCCGCTGTTTTTGTCCGTAGCCTCGTTGGCGTTCTTGCCTCCTCCTAGGAGCCGCAGGAATTTCTCCTTTCGCTTGGCGTCGCCCTCCAGGGACTGCACGTTCCACTGCTCCCCGCCGTTGGCATCTGCTCCGCCGTTCCCTTGCTCCTCGGCCTTACCCTTCTTGCTCTTCTTCTTTTTCTTCTTCTCCTTGGGCGCCTCCGCCTCGTCGGCGGCACCGTCATCCGCCGTCTCCTCCCGCTTGCGCTTCTTGTCGGCCTTCTTGTCTTTTGGCGCCTTCTCCTTATCTCCCGAATCCTCCGTCTTGTCTTCGACGTGCTTGGACCTCTTCTTTTTCTTCTTGTCTTTGCCCTTGTTCGACGGTTCTTCTGGCTCCTCCTCCTCAACAGCCGGGGTCACAGCTTCGGGGGCAACGTCTTCCATGACCTCATCACCTGAATCCGAATCCGAGTCCGAGCTCGCGTCGTGTTCGTCTGCTACGTCCTTTGGAGCGTTGGTTTTCGCCCCCCCTTGAGTCTCCCTGGCAGCCTTCTTCTCTGCCTTCTTATTCCGCTTCTCCTCTTTACCCGCCTCGTTGCGAAGTCCTTGGGCAGTGATAGAGGGGCCGAGCTCTTCTTCCATCATCACTTTAAGCGCCTTCTCGTGTAGCTTCGCATCTTTTTTCCGCTTCTGCTTAGATTCCTTCTCCGCATCGGCATTCGCATCATCCTCGTCCGAACTTGAAGCAGCACCCTCGCCGGATGAAGGCCCATCCAGGGGTATGTAGTTCTCGTTGTCGGGGTCGGCCGCCATCTCATCGATCTCACGAGCCAGCTTGTTCTTGACGGCCTCTTCCTTCTAGTCGCAGGTTAGCAAAGGGTGCAAGGAACGGTAAGCGAACAACAAGACGAGGGCTTACCGCGCGCAATTCGTCGAGGTAATCAGCTCGGGCCCTAGCCTTCGCCGCCTCGGCCATCAATTTCTTGGCCTGCGCCTCGAGCTTGTCGGCGCGTTGGCGCAGCCTCTTGCGCCGCTTCTCCTCCTTGTGCGGGCGGTTGGCGAGCTTCTTCTGCTTGTCGAGCGCTCTGCGCTCCTCGTTCCACTTGGCCGCGCGCTTAACATTTGCCTTTCGCGCCCGCTTGGCTTCGGATTTCAGGTGGCGCTTCTCCTTCCGCTCTTCGGCACGGGCGAGCCGTCGCTCCTGTTGTCTCTTGAGCTTGGCCTCTGAACTGGAGTTAGCGTAACCGATTCCTCGCGGTACTGCTGCGATGGGGTATCGGATACCAACCTTTAGCGACAGCTTCGTTGCGAAGCTTGGCAGGGTCCGGCTTCTGCCACGACTCCTCAGCTTCCATATCGACGGCGAGTCGCACGAGTATAAATAGATTTCAATGGAAACTGAGCCACAGCGTCATATATCGCTCGCCAATTCGCTGTGTCGAACGGTATAAAACTGTAGTGTCTGTCCAACTTGGAGAACAGTTTATTGTAGCTGGGTTGGCGGAAGGATTACTGAAAATCTCTCGAGTAGCTACAGTGGAGTTAGTACCGCAGAGGAACTTTTTAGTGGGGCGCGTATTAGATAAGATAAGCGTACCAAATAGCTCCCGCACATACGTAACCGTTATTTATTTAACCGGGATATTGCAGTATCACGTTCCATTGAGCGATCCACCCCCCCTTGTTCTAAAATGTATCACGATCTGATTGTTCAACGCATCAACATTATACGAGCGCTTCGTCAACTTAGTCTGGGGGTATATGGCCGCTGGTTTCCTCGCAGCTCGCTAGAACCATGTTATAAATCCACTTCCTTCGCCTTCCCAAGATGATATGGAGCTGTTGGCACAGAACGACCCCGCTCTAGCTCTACCGTTAGCCAGTTCGTGAATCTGCGTATTTCCGAGTGACAACCACTGGCTCGACCGCAACAAACGTCCGGCTTGTACAATGTCTCACCAGAGGAGGCCGCCCCAGAAGGGGGCGACGACATCGTCGATCCTCAGCAAGCTACAGGCGACCTCGATAATAGACACTAAAGCCGTATTGCCTGCTGGTGAGAACAGTGCCATTTTCTCGCAAAATGCACGTCTTATAATGGAAGGCTTACTTGTATATGCTAGAGATTCTCGTTTCGATTTTAGACTATCTGCCAGTCCCGGACCTTCTTCGCGTTGCCAGAACATCTAAGCGCATGTGTGAGATGGTCTACGATGATACGAGATGGGTAGCAAGGCTAAAGAGCATGGGATGTTGGAACGAGTTGGAAGCTAGGAAGAGATTCGAAGAAGCCATGAAGAGGAAGCGCGAGGCCATAGAGCGCGCCGCCGCCAAAGCCAACAGCAATAACAATGGCAACAGCGGTACGAGCCCGACTTCTGCGAAGCGGACCACGTTATTCGACGCCACTTACGAGGAGGAACGACTGAGAGCGCTTGCAGAGCAGGCCGCCCAACCTTCGGAATCGAGGGTCGACGGTTTCGAAACGCTAAGCTTAACCGCTGCACAAGGAAAATCACCTTACGAAGACCCCTCGGTCTTGCTCGACATTCTCAAACACGTGCGGAGCATACGAGGCTATGCTAGGCAAGAATACGGCAAGGTATACGGGGCTCTTGCGCCCTTCTACTTTGATCTGGTCCGCGCCAAGAGTCATACGGAGCCCATCGTCTTCAAGGTCTTTACGGATCCGGAAAGCCAGGCGCAGATGCTGTCCAATTTGCAAACCTTCGCCAAGAGTGACTGGGCAAGGGGTTGGCTTCAACGGGAAGGCAGACTTGTGAACATGATGACCATCTTTGAGAGCGCCGTCCTCCGGGAGTTCGAGCAAGGTTACGAGTTTTGGGATGTGGATGGCAGGATGAAGAAGTATGCACACGTCTTGCATACGTTGAATGGCGGCAACGCGTCCGTGGACCTCTTCATTCAAAAGCATCCCATATTCAATGACCGGGAGGCCCTAGGGAATCCCATCCACTGCATCAACCAGGCGGCCCGGGACGATGTCACGCTAGAGCCATCGCGGCTGTTCTTCCAGACACTTGCCCAGAAGTTGAACGAACAGAGTGATGTCATATCCCGCATTTTCCCCAGAGCAAGCACTGTCTTCTGGGCCTTCGTGGAAAAGATCCGGGAAGAAATCATCATGGAGTACGTCACGCCGCTTTTGGATGTAACCCATGAGAGGCATACGGGTTCCTATCTAAAGGCGGTGTCGGGTCTGTTCGAGCAATGCATGCTGTTCGTGCAATCGCTCACCCCTCCGGATAATTCAGAAGGCAGCCTTGAAGACAACGCAAAAGAAATATCTCTGAAGGTCTTTGAGCCGCATCTAGATCTGTATTTGCAGGAAGAGCTGGACAGTTTTACGGACTACGCAGAGCGTGTAGTTGGAGACTGGGAGCAGAAACTCTCGGAACAGGACGCCTCTGTCGAGTCCTTCTACATGGGGAATTTTAACCGTCGGGCTGATAAGAATGATTTTCTGAGCTCCTTCAAGAAAGTGGTCATGATGCCTGTGACAGTCTTGCCGAGTATTCCAATCGGCTCAGCATTTGGAAGCGGTAACAAGCCTATGTCGGCGACGACCGCCGCCACAACGACGCCTACCAGTCGGCTCTCCGTGGTTGGCACACCTGGATCATCCCGTCCGCAGAGTCCGGCGGCTCTGGGGAGGGCGGAGACCCCCCTGCCTTCCGAGGCCCCGACCGACGAGCTCAAGGCGAAGGCTGCACTCATGGCAAACCGGCTCGAAGGGATTAAGAGTCTCTTCAGCATCGAAGTTGCTCTTGATCTAGTGCACGCCGCTAAGACGAGTCTGGGGAGAGTCGACAAGTTCATCCAACTTGGTGGTCAAGCAGGCGAAGAAGCACGCGAGCAATGCGAACAGATCTTTGTGGTCCTGCTCAAAATCCTCGGCCAGTCTCACGTCAAAAATGGTTTCTCCAAAGCCGTGGACCATCTTTCTCGGTATAACCCTCGAGAGATCAGCGATCATAGCCAGGCTGGAGTCGCACCGCTTGTCACGTTTATTGAGTTGGTTAACGTGGGTGATCTAATCTCTCAGATGATCGATGTTTTCTACGAGCAGCAGCTGGCGGCTACGAAGATCGCGGATCGCAACGACTTTCTCGATCCCGCAGGCCTTGCTAAGAAGAAATTCGAGCAGATGCTCGACGAGAACGTCGCAGCCGGGCTGAACAAAGGAATCGACGTGCTGATGGACGAAGTCGAATATCTCTGCGCCACCACCCAACTCCCCACCGATTACAACCCACAGTCCAGTTCGCAAGAGAAGAGCGCCTCGAGTGATGCGGATATTGGCCCGACGACAACCGCAAAGCGCATCGTTGAGCTCGTCTCTTCTCATACCAAGATGTTAACTGGAAGCACAGAGAAGACCATGCTGGACGTGTTCAATGGCGAGGTCGGGTTGCGGCTGTTCACGGCCGTATGCAAGCACCTCAAGCGGCAGCGCATTAGTACCGAGGGCGCTATCAAGCTCATCGCCGATATGAATCTGTACTTCGAGTATATCCGCACGCTGAGGAACCAGGACCTGTTAGCATACTTCAAGGCCCTCCGAGAACTGAGCCAGATATATCTCATCGACGCACGGCACGCAAAGGAAATGGCGATCATCATCGCCGATGGCGATCGTTTCAGCGGGATCTTCCGCGCTGAGGAGGTGTACGAGTTCGCGGAAAGGAGAGCAGACTGGTACAACGTGAAACGAGACGTCGAGAGAGCGATGTATGGCCTTGAATGTCATATCATGTGAAAGCGCACTACGGAACAAATGGACAGCCGGTTCTTCTCCGCGGGAAGTATCGGAGAGTCGTGGCCACTTTACCCTGGAGTGGTCGAAGCCTCGCTTTAGCGCAGGGGCGAGTGGAGACCGCCGCCGTAGCTGGTCAAGAGGCTCGGGGACACATATCATTAACTAGTTAGGGTGCTGCTTGATATTGGACCTCACTCATGTTGGGCTTCGACACAGATGGCAGCTTGCTGGTCCAGTCGTATTTCGGGCTAGGCGATGCATGGACACCGGCTAGGCCTAGTTGCGTGCCTTTCAGGGGTGCTGCGACAGGTGGCAAGCGTCCAAGCTGAACGCACTGATACTCTCATCGAGATGCTACGCAACATCAGCCGGTCATCGAGCTTTTCTTCTCAGCCCATAGCGGCATGGCAGTGAATACTATTTCGTCGCCCTCGGCTCCATGGCTGCTCGTACAGTGCAAATTCGAGCATATGATATCTAGCGTGATCGACAATGATATATCATGTGTGGTTCAGGTTGGGAGCTTGCCACGGATCGACAGCAGGTACAGAGTAATGCGACAGCAGATGCATGCATTCTCTGGATTTGTCACATCATACACCCAAGTTGCATCCACAACCTTCCAGGTTCTCCCCCAACTGCAGAGCGACATGGAACACCAACGACGAAATGAGGAAATCATCCTCCTGATGTGTAACGACACCCATAAGTCCTTCTCAGCCGAGCAAAGTGCAACAACTTAGCTCGACCATCACATGAACACGAGGCCAATAAACCGCCTTACCGTCCCATGCCATGGTCCCCTCGTCAAGGTTGACAGCCCGCTTATAATTAAGGGGTTCGCAGAATCTCGGTGAAGCTAGACAAGGAGACGACCGTACCGGAAAGTCAGAGTAAGCAAGGCGTCAAATGGACTTCAGCGCCTCGCAGCTTACTACTATGATATTGTCGATCACCTACCACGGTACCCATCTCCACGTTACATACACCACGCAAGCGTTGGTCACGGGCTATACGTACAGAAAGCCAAGGAGCCTGCTGCAAAGTCCAATTGTGTCATGGTTCTACCAGTTTACCAGATGTCATAAGAGTCGGAATTGTGCTCCGGCCGTCGGCGGTTCCCGCCCAGCTGAGATAATGCGCACTCCAGATCCGCATCCGCGTCTACGTACCTGCTCGGTTCAGTCCATCCGAGATAGGTGCGTAACTGGGCCCCCGTTGAAGACCGCTATCTAAGTCTGTAGAGGTCGTAACGTCACATCAAGATGCCGTCAGACTTAGCTATTGCTAGACGCGACTCATCTAGGACCAATCCTGACTAAGCCATAGTCCTAAAGAAATTTAATGTGATAGGGTTGTATCACGGCGTGGGCACGGGGCTACATGTAGGGATTTTGGGCAATCGGGGGGGAAGCCTTTCCCAGGGGGTCGTGGCTACAGCAGGCAGCCCACCTAGCTAGATTCACTGGTAGACGTGACACCGTTATGTATTGCCCATAGACGGTGGCGTCTGGCTATGGATATGGTTCAATCGTTCCCCGATCGCAGGAAACGCCAACCACGTCTTGTTCCACTCTATTCATGGACATTCACAACCATCCCCAAAGGCATGTGCCTCGACTCAAAAAGCCTCAGTGGAACGAAACCAATAAGGCGGGATAAAAGGCAAGACCCAATCAATAGCAATACCTATTTATAGACTGCCACAAACCCGAACGGTCTGCATCGAGCGCTCTTGTGGCTTCGGAACTGCTCATTGCCAGCATACATGTTAGCCACGGCTGCCTTCAGCCCTATCCTAGACTCACGTTAGCCTCCAAATCTCCATGACAATTTCCCCCAACGGCGGGCGCATGAGGGGACAGCTGGGCAACCAGAGGGGATCTCCGGGGGCTGGTACGAGGAATCCGCAAGGCTACGTTCTCGTGAAGATCTCCGCGAAGCCCGCCCATAGGGCTGATGGTAAATTTGGGGCGTCGAGGGATCGACAGCGGCTTTTACCCGCCCGTCGTAGTCCATGGGTCTTAGTTAATAATAAGCCAAGCTAGGAACTATGCCGCCGATGTACCACGAGGTTCCCTATGAACTGGGCCACTGGGCGTGGTTGCTCGGGAACCGTCGGAGTTTTCCTTGAGGCATTAAACTTTTTGGTGACATATCGGAGCCTGGCTCATCTGCAGAGAATCCCGTGAAGCGTTCCGAAACAAGTACGAAAGGGGGGCGATTTTTTTGGGGGGGAACGGAGGTTGATGGTGGGGAATACTAAGTCGAGCAGTCGGCATCTTAGTCGTCCGTAAGCAGCTCTAGATCAAGAACTGGGCGTTATTGCAAAACGTTAGTCAATTTTTTAATGGTAGGGCTGCTGCGAGTTAACCAAGCCACGAGTGTCCCTAGTTGGTGTTGATGGGCGATCATCCATAGGACGTGCAGACGGCTGAAATAGCGTCCTAATAGGATTCAGCCACCTGAATGCGGGTGCAGCACCCCATTGCTGAAATCGTCTAGCTGCGCAGTCGAGGCGTGACCGAATATGGATAGAGGCAAACGAAAAGTTCACGATCCATACCTCCACGCACGGGCTGGTGGGTACTTAGGTGGGACACAGTTTTAGCAATGACCCTAAAGGTTCAAGGTCGGATGATGCCGCTATTGGGGAGTCCGATAAAATGACTGAATATGACAGCGTGGGCTTGTATGACTCATCCACTCCCCTAATACTGGGAATTCATGCGTACCCGGTACCACAAAAATGAAGTCGTAGAGGGATTGGAATGGCCACGTGAAACCCAAATCCCCGGGACCATTGTTCTAGAAGCACCAAGAGCATGTGCCATCCAACAAACCACGTCTCAGCGACTCCTACCGTACCCAAGACGTCATCGTCGGAGTGGTCCAATGCCGTGCAGCCGCAGCCGCAGCGCGATGCGACAGTGTAATCTCTCCGCTGAGCAAACCCCTCCCCCAATGGCAATGGTCTCCTGCGCAAGCTACAGGTAAGGTCTCATTCGATTAGTAATACGAGTCTCAATGCGGTAAAATCAGACGATAATACAAGGCTAAGGCAATACATTTCAAATGCGGCAGTGGTAACGCCGGCCACGGCGGCTTTGATTCCGCAACTACGCAGTCTCTAAGCCGACCTCCGGACGAGAGAGAGAAAGGGAGCTCGGACTGTACTACGCAGTATTGGTGGGACGGGTTATATTGGCAAGGCAGATTTTCACGCTCCCCACTTCGCTAGCACTACCTAACAGCTGCACTCTCCACTCGGGTAGATGGTGATGACGACCTCTCGGAAGTTGGTGAATTGGGGAGATGGTAGCGGGCAACGGGTTGCCGAGGACTGCCGCCGCTCGTAAGGCTGGCTAAGGTAGGTAGCCAGCACTCGCTAACCTAATAAAGGGGAAAGGGATGAAAATAAAAATATATCTACAGAGTGTCTCTTTGGTAGGCAAAACCTCGGTAGGCAAAACCTCGGTGTGTCGTTCCGGGATAGCACTATGGCTGGCGCTCATCCTCGGTTCCCGCTGCAGAAGCGTCTCATAATTACATCACCTTCACGTACCCACTGACGCATGCAGCGGCCTCGAGCACACGTGTGTTTGTTGCACAGTACAGGGCAGTAATCAGGCATTTCGAGTAAATTACCCACGGCAGCATCTCAGGTTCAACGACCACAGTAGTATCCTGAAGCCAGGTCCATCTTTGCAAATCTGCACCCTATGCGTACGACCATCCTTCAATGACCTTTACCCATGTTATGCGTCTGCAAGGGGAGGATGGGGAGGGGGGTGTCCAGCTGCTCCAGCTGCTCCAGATAGCCCCCACACGCTGTATAGTTACCATATTGGGCGATCGAAGATTGACCAATGTTTACCCGCATGGCCCGTGGCCCGCTTTATTCGCTCACAGAAGGTACCATAGCGTGGCTGGCATGGATGGTGCTGGGTGCTCTCGTAACATTGCCCGCCGTTACATCGCAGACTGCAGGAATACACGTGTAATGCAAAATTACAATCGATAAAATGAAACTTAAACGTTGCATTACATCCTCCAGAATAATTCCATGCCGACTTTGTCAATTTATTGGCACCGTTTTACACCTTTGTTGACTTTTAGGGCTGTGGCGGCTATACTTGAAAGGTACTTACCTAGGCGTTACCTATTTATAAAGGAGAGCTGATCTTAGCAGGGCGACAGATCCTGGTTCAAAAGTTCAGCCGCACCCCTCCGCGGAACTCAATGTTGGTCACGCAGCCAGCACCCCCCGACGAGACTGAGGTGATCCCTTGAACTTGATCTTAGTTGACAGAAACCGACTATCTCAGATCCCCTGATCGCCGGGGCCCAATCATTCTTGGAGCTAGCCGGGTCCTGCTGCCAGGGACTTCTAATATTAGTCATCGAGCTCGAACTACGCACGTATTCGTCGGATCTTACCCAGTACCATCATGGCTACCTATTCCCTACTGGATGTCAAATCTCTCTGCAAATTAACAAGTGCGGGGTGGCGGGGCCGTTATCTCCTTCGGCTGACAAACTAGCTTTAGTGCCCGTATCACAAGGGAGCCCAAACTTTAAATCCTCAACCTCCTATCTCTCACGGCACTTCATAGACTAAGGTACACCCACACCCGGCTTGGTCCTATCGGCCGCCCTAACGGCGCCATATCTGGAAAGTGGCTGGAGGATATGGTCCGAATTCGATCGAACCGTTGGCCATTTGAAAGGCCGTTTTCCTGGTTCCTGGTTTAAAGGCGCGACCCCCGTGTTCTCTGGCTGGCCCCACGCCGTCGAAAATCCGCCCTCGACGCAGGATGGAGACGGATGGCCGGGCGCTGCCAAGATGCGTGGCAACCGAGATACGTCTCAGTGGTCAAGAATTCCTGATTCTGCCCAGGCTAATGTGCAAAGCTACCCCCTACAGCTCCCCATCCCGGACCCCATTTGCTACGAATCATGTTCTACCTAGGCATGCGAAGGAGTCATAACGGTTGCGAGTCCCACGCTAGTGCACCCTGTAAATCCTCTTACCTGCTGCTATGGGGTGAAGTATGGGTATCCATATGCCTCATGGGACCCCGGACAGTCATGTCAAGCGGTATTAGCCAGGCTGACCATATCCGCATGATAACAGGTTATTGAGATATCCATATCGGTAAGTTGCGACCACATCAGCGAGGAGTTCGCTAACCTGACTCGCTTGAGGCTTAGGCGCCCCGGTATATAAAAGCGAATACTCGTTCTAGGCAGATTCCAGTCGAGTATGTACAGCCTTCGCTGAAGTCATCTTTCCCTTTACGGACTAGATTACACTCTCCGTACTCCTCGGGTTCAGTCATGCTCTCTTCTTCATTCTTTTACCGTTGGCGGGGCGTAGGCCCCAGGCATCTAACGCTGCCAGGAACTAGCGTCCTAGCTTTGAACATCACATCTACCGATCTTGAGATCAAGTGGACCGAGATGGCCTAGCTTGTTCAGCATCCCGCCTTCCGAACCAGGGGTTGCCATCTCCAAGAACGTCGCTGTGGACTTTTGTTGCAGTGCAGATCCCACACGTGTGCTCCTGGTCCATGAGACGCTCTCCCGACTCTCCATTGGTCGTCCAGGCATCTGTCATTTCTCTACGGGAGGCTTGGTAATGTCATTGCTGGGGAGCCTTACCTGATCTTAGCTTCCTGCTAATGCATCAGGCAAGCAGGCAAATACTACTCAGTAGGTAGTACACCCAGGCCAGGGTGCGTCAGTCAGGATGGCTTGTTTCTATCTTAGGACTTGTACTTTTGCCGCAGTCCCCCCTAAATTACATAGCACAATGACCTACCCCCGGTCCTAGAGGTGCATGCGGGAAACAATATAAGGAAGCAATATAAGCTTAGTTCATTGCGGACCCCACACGTCAAGTTACTCAGTATAGCATTCAACCTCTTCCTTTCATCCAGTAGACACGGGGCGGGCTTTCCACTCGATGTAACCGCAAGTCAGTACGCTTACACCTTCGAAGGCCACAGCTTACACGGGTAAGGCAAATGTCTCAACAAGTCGGATTCGGGCACCCTGTTGCGTTAAGTCGGCACTTTGGGCCTCTCATCACATCTCTCTACGAACCTGGCACGAGGCTGTTGAGTTGTGCTGTTGATCCTTCGAGCCAGGGCACTCTCAGATATATATTACCCCTGATGCCCAAGTCTCCTCGGTCAAGTGAACCAGCTTCCCATCACAGACTCCTAGCCGAAATTCCAAGAGGCCCTGGGGCCACACCACAACCTCGAACAATCGAAGAGCTCAGGGACGAGCCTACACCAACGCCAGCACTGCCAAATATCATAGTCACCTCCCCTGCAACCCCACCACCCTCTACTGGACACAGAAAACGGCGGACTCCCGACTCGGAATCGGACACGGACACCAGAGCACGGGGGAAGATGCCATCTAAGAAACACTCCAGCTCCGAGAAGGGGCATTCCTCCAAGTCCAAGTCCAAGAACGATGACTGGACAGACGTGACGGAGCCCGACCAGAGGCGGCGGATTCAGAACCGAATCGCGCAGCGCAAATTCCGTAAGTGACCCACCTCCGTACAAGCATAGGGGTGCCAAGCCGTCTACCTCTCGTGGGCGATGGTGAAGCTTACGGCCCGACAGGGGAAAAGGCCAAGGAGCAAAAGGAGAGGGCCGAGCGCGAGTCGCGCAACCAGGAGCACGCGGGCAGCAGCTACCGCATCCCGGACCCGAGCGAGCTCGAGGACGAGGAGGCCGACCTCCCGGGTCTCCCCTGGGGAGGCATAAACGTGAAGCACGTCGTGGCGCGCGGCCGCGAGAACGAGGAGAGTAGGCGCGGTAGCGCGAGGGACGACTACGCCCAGGACGACGCCCACTACCACCACAGCCAGTATGATAGTGGTCGGGGCGGTCACTACTACCAGCAGCACGCGCACCAGACGCCTAGCTACGGCAGTAGGGAGAGCAGCGGCGGGGACGACCTATATTACGACGACCCGCTGTCGTCGTCGTCGTACTACTACCACATTGACCCAAATACCGGCGACGCATCGCGGCAGTGAACACACGGATCTAAGGAGAGCAAGTCGCGGCACGACGCTCGCCATAGAAATGCCGTCTATTTGGAGTTTCGAATAGAGGCGGAGACGGAATTCCCCCGATGCACGAGCAACCGGTCCCGTTTCGGACAGTCGCTCGAAAGCCGGGAGGGCATTGGCCTTGGCTACGCTAGGGTAGACGGTGGGCACTGAGCCGACCGGGCGTCGGTTACTCGGGTTCGGTTGCGTACGCGTGGCGGCGGCTCCGAAGGTCACGACTAGAGCGATTCGGCGTCTCTGTATCAACAATGTTTCCGGCTTCTCCCTTTGGCTCTTCTTTTCACTTTCCTTGTATTTTCTTTCTGCTCTCATCTCGTATACCCCATCTACCTGGGCGCAATGTACTATAGTGTAGATTTCCCGGTTCTCCCATCCCGGTCGTTTTCGGCGGTACGGAACTCTCCGTGTGTATATCTACGTGTGCGAGTTAGAAAGGGCCAGACGCAGGAACCCAATAGAGAGAATTTTACTACCCATACCCGACATGGAAGGGACAGAAACAAAATTACCCAAGTAGACGGTACCATAGCCCGGCGACGGGACGGCGATCCTGGGGCAGGCAGGGAATGCCGCGCCTCTCGTTCGTGGCGGCAACAAACTGTGGGTCTGGGCAAATCACGGGAGACCGACCGCCCACCGGCCGGCTCGGTGAAGGCCTCCGCAGAAGGCAACCAACAATCAATCAGGAGAATAAGAAACGCATGGTGCGTTATGAGCGGGCAAGCAAGCAGGCGGGCAGGCGAGCGAGCTTCCCCTCACATCGTAAGTAGCCCGCTCTGCCAGGTTCCCCTCCCCTCCCGAAATTCAGGGTGCGTTCCCTGTATCAGCTCTTCCCGACGTTAACGTTACTTACTTAACCCAACGGCGTGGCGTTTTCTCTTAGGGCAGAGGCCTAGGTAAGAAGCGGCACCACCTACGCACGACCGCGCCACAAGTCCTAGCACTTTACTGCATGCGGTGTGGTGGCTAAGTACTCGCGCTAAGAACTGCCCCCCCGGGCCCCGGCTGGGCCTGTTAGGCGTGCCTTATACGAGCGAAAGCGAAAGCGGGGCCCCGGGGTGACTAATTAAAACAAAGTTGCGAGACTAGTGTCAGCCGCGGCAGAGACGTCCGAAAGAACATCGGGAAGCCTAAGCCGATCCGAAGTTGTTGCGTGCAGCCGGAGACTCCCGCGGCCCGCTAGACGAGAAGTGCATCGTGGGCTGTATATCGATCCTGAGAAAATGAGTGAAAGGGCCGTTGCATATTATTTTACGTAAGTATACACATATATATCGGTTGCTTTAATCACTGGCAGATTGGGGTATATCTATTTACAAAAAGCGCCGATAAGCAAGGGCTCTCGTCCTTGGCGTTCCTCGCTCGTATTGCCAATGACTAGCCATACCCCGGAAGGGGCGTGCTTGCTCATGGATACACACGCCTATACTCAGGAGGGAAAATAATGCACTCTCCTCAGTGGGAAAGCGCGGGAGCATCGGAATCTTGCACTCGGTTAGCTTGCGCTTCGCTTCGCTCCTTTGCGGCCTCTCCGGCCAGGAAGCCCATAACCCTCGGGTCGTTAAACCTCTCGTCAGGCCCCTCAGACACACCATCTCCCTTCTTCACATGCCCGAACAAACACTCCCAGAGATCGTTCTTATCGACCACCTCGCCGAGCTGTCTGTCCTTGTTCATCATCTTCGAAAGCGCGGCCTGCTGAAGCTCCATCGAGTTCGCGGCCTCGAGGTTCAGGTCAGAGATCTCCGGGGTCGACTCCTTCGACTTGCCCTTGTCGCTCCTGTCCATGTGCTCGAGCCGTCGTTTGACCGATAGATCGTAGATCGATTCCTCTACCGTACCCTCGACGACGTAGAGCCACACCGTCGTCTCGTGCTCCTGACCGATTCGGTCCACTCGCGCAATCGCCTGTAACTCGAGGGCTGTGTTGAGCAGGGGCTCGCACAGGAATACGTGGCTGGCATTAACGAGATTAAGCCCGCTTGCGTGCGCTCTGGCATCCATGAGGAAACACTCGATACCGGGTTCTTCCTTGAATTTTGATATGCCGTCCTTTCGGTCGAACGAGGTAAACCCGATGCGGCAGCGGTCGAACGCCCTGGAGAGAACCTCCAGGAACTCTCGAAACTGAGAGAACACGATCGATTTGGCGCCTGGGTCTTCTTCCCGCAACCAGAGCAGGTGCTTGATCAAAGTGTCGATCTTCGTTGCGAACGAAGGGCCGTCCAGCTTAATGTTTTTGATAGCTTCGAGCTTATCGTCGCTGAATTGGCTATATATGCTCGTGCTCTTTGTCTTCTGCGGCGAGTCGGGCTCCCTAGATGAATTGTGCTGCTCCTGACGAACTCTCAAGTCCTGCCTCTTCAGGGTGATGTCGTGGAGCATTGCGAGCGTGAGATGCTTCTTGCAAACCGGGCAGTTATGATGCGCTTTGAACCATAACCCCATGCACTCTTTGCAGAATTGATGGCCGCAAACAGTGAGGACCCCGATGGTGAAGTCCGACTGGCAGATAACACAGATCTTTGGCTCATTAGGGGTCTGCCCAGCCTCTTTCAAATGGAGTACTAGTCATAATGTAAGTGCACGTCATTTTCATTCACGTAGAAGAAGTGTGCGTGACCCACAGTAGCGATGCTTCGATTGAGCAGCAGTAAATCTGCGCTGCGCCGACTGCTCTTCGTTAAGCAGGTTCTTCATGATAGTATCCGTATCCTCGTTTTCCCCTTGCTCCCTGACAGCTACAGTATCCGAGACTGCCTGAAGTTGCCTGTAGTACTCGATACGAGCATTCATGGCAGAGGTAAACCGATCTAGTTCCCGCTCGAGAGCCGCGGCGGCTTTGTTTTGTTCCGCAACCTGATGTTGTATAAGGTTGAGTTGCTTCTGTACTATCTCGAGCTCGACTCGGGCACGATCGCTTCCATCAGCTGCGTCATGACGGAGCTTCGTGGCCAGTTCCCGAAGACCTGAAACGATACCTCGAAACGAGCCGTCCTCTCGCGCTGGTTTGCTTTCCTGTCGCCGTTGGAGCAACTCGAGAACCTTCTCCGGGGCTGGTCCCTCGCCCTCGCCCGCTTGTCTCTCGGCATAACGAGTATCGTATTTGACACGTTCATTCTCAAGACCGGAGAGTGCGTCTTGCCGATCAGCTATCGCGGCTCTGAGCACAAGAGTATACACCATCAACTCATCCTGGATCTTCGTAGAATCCTCGTACTCTTCACCGGTGACCTCCGCTTCGCCTTCTTCGTCTACCAACGGTCGAAGGAGAATCTGGATGACATTTTCGCGCCACTCATCAATTAGATTCGCCTGTTCGTTTAGGACACTGCCGAGCAGCTCTAGACTTCGCAGGGCTTCTCTGCTCTCAATCCCATGGAGCGGTGAGGACTCGATCTCTGGAATCTCGACGAATGACTGTGTTGCTGCATCTTCTTGGATCCTGGTCATGTAAAAAGCCGCCTTACTATGGGCTTCTTGAAGAATCTCTTTTCGGATCTGTTTTGCTAGTTCATAGCCCTCAATCTCAAGCTTCTCTAAGCGCTTGAAGTCTTCTGAACCAGGCTCTGTCATGTCCTCGTCGGACTTGATCTGAAAGTATGCGCTTGCGATGAAGAATACTGCTCTGTGTTCCAGGTCAAGTGCGGATCGAAGCTTCCTCCGACACTCCCCTATCCTCGTGGTGATACTTTCGCTAAATTCCGGTAAGAGCCAACCACCACGTTGCGTGATATAGAAGACTTACCGGTCCGGGTCGTCAGAGTTTTCGGAATGATGACTGTTAATCTCTTCCATGGTTTCTTCAATGCCTGCCTGTCTGGCATTCTCCACTTCTATCCGTAGTTGGTCGCGGCACTCTTTAACCAGGGCCTCAATCTCTTTACGGGCTTCTGCCCAGATAGCCAGAGCTTCCCTGACACGCGGTGAGTTTTCCAATAGTTGACCTCTCTTTAACTTAGTAGTCAGATATGTTCGTTGGTCCGTTCTAATAGCTGATTCCGATTGCTCAATCATGGCATCGAGTACCTCTTCGATCGTCCTGAGCGGTTTGTTCTTTTGGCCTAACGCACGAAGTCGGCCGGGGCCTAGCTCGGGGTGTAAGACAGTTTGTCGCAACTGTGCCAATGCCCTTTTCATCAAATCTACTATGTATGGATCTTCCGGATCCCAGTCCTGCTGTAGCGGTATGCCACTCGCATCGAGTCCGAAGCCTCTTGCAAGTGTTCTAAACTGCGTCTGGTAATGCTGTTCTTCGATGGCTGTGAACGGCATCGTAACAACATATCGTTTCTGAGGTGGTAATTCCAGTTCCGCTCTCACCGCCCGTTTAGTGTGTCTGAGTGAGATATGGTTGAAAAGAGGCCTGAAGAGCGCTTTGTGGGTCGTCGTTAAACCTTCCCATATACTAAAAGACGAAGCAAAAGGCTCGTATCGAAGAAAGAGTAGAAGCCCCCAGAGATCCTTGATGTTCTCTTTGACAGGTGTTCCGGTGATTCCCCAGGCGTTGATCCGGGGGATCAATCTCGCCACCTTGGCTGCGTGGGATACGCCGCTCTCAATTTGTTGTGCCTCGTCAAGACAGACCCTCCACCACGAGAGCTGCACTAGAGGTGATTTAGGTCTCTGATATCTCCTCTCCTGTCGCATAGAACGCTCTGGGGGTGGTTCTGCGAAGTGGATTTCCGTCTGGAGAACGTTGTAGGTCGTGATCACCACATCATGCCCTGCCATTTCTGTGACAAGATCGCCGTCCTCGCCCTTGAACCTCTTCATACCATCATAAACCATGACCCGCAGATTTGGTGCGTGTTTCGCGAACTCCGACTCCCACTGTTTCCTCAAAGTCGCCGGGGTGACTATCAAAGTCGCGGAACTTGGGCGAACATTCTGAGCCGTGTAATGATCGAAGACGGTAGGGGGTGTGTGAGGACGCTTATGCATTAAGATAAGAGAAATTGTCTCAACCGTCTTGCCCAGCCCCATCTCCTCGGCGAGTATTCCACCACGGAGGCCATTTTCACGCTGGCGGATAGGGCTGATATCCTTCGATACGACATGATACAAGTCGCTAACGTAGACTGGGTTCCCGTCGGCATCCTTTGCTAAGCTAAAGGACAATGGCTCGTGAGGCGGTTGTTCCGAGCAGATTACGAGGCCTGCTTCTTCGTGCGAACAACCCTCTTCCCAGGATACCCCCTCCTTTTTCAAAAGCCACTGCAATGCTCGACGCTGGAAGGGGTATAGCTTTGTCGTAAGCCCGGGAACTGTAAGTGACCGAGATCCCGCCCCCCTGGTTTCGGGCATAAACGCCGCTTCATAGAAAGCTTGGGGTGAAAGTCCTTCGGTAGCGTCATCTCGACTCAGAATGCTCCTCTCGAGAAAGGTATCCAAAACCTGTTGGCTTAGTGCGCGCTGCGAAGTGTTGCGTAGAGTGTTGGTCGACGTGTTCCATTTCACCGCCAATGAGAAGCGCATGCAGTCCGTGTCGTCCTTCCTTTCGAATGCGATATCAACAGCAGCCCAGAGAGCGCCATCAGAATCTTCAGAATCTCGGCTGTGGCTCATAACGCGGAGTGCTACCAAAACCGGCTCCGTGAATTGTGGGCGACCGAGGAACAATTCCGATCTAAATGCGCCATAGGGTGACTTTGGCTTGGAAGAGACCGTGAGCCAGTGGTTCTTCTCATCATACTGTAGCTTCATATACCGCCCGACGTCTTGGCGTAGGATGGGCTCATCTCTAGGAGTGACTAGCACGCCACGTCGGCGCGGCCTTGAGAGCATGAATGACTTCCGAGCAACGATAACCGTGTCGACAGCCTCAACCCGAGTGCGCTTCTTCGGTGGTTCACTCCCCACATGCGACTGGTCATCGCACGGAAGCGCTTGTAAGAAATCCAAAAGAGCATCCGGGAGGGGGTCTGGCCGTCTTTTAGTGAAACGTTCCATCGGAATATTATCTCGACAGACTCACCATTCGGCTGGACACGATCAACTCGCATTAACATCTTCTGCTTGCTCCCAGTCTTCTCGGAAGACCGAGGTACTACGCCTGGCCGCCCCATGATATCTGTCGATAAATCCAGCAAATGGGTTGCAACAGACAGAGCCGATTTGACATATACATCGATGTATCTTATATGATCTGCCCAGACCAGAGAGGGATAGGCGGCGTTGTTGCAGAGAGACGCCTCACAGAGGAGGGTCAGTAAGGAAATTGAGGAGAGAAGTAGGAAAGAAAGAGGGTGCAGATAAGCAGGCAGCCAGGAAGGATTACACGTTGGTATGCGTACCTATAAACGACGTAGGAACTCTACATACTTGAATCTTATTGGCTAGCGAGGAAGGCTGTAGGGCCCACAGATATTCGGGGAAGCTAACTCTTAGCGTCTGGGTCAATCGTATCGGTGCATCGGGTCATGCATTTTGAGGAGGTACTTTTATACACGTAGACAGGCGCACAACCATAGATGTATGTATAAATACAGTAGCACCTGGTACGTACATACACTAGTAAGTTATGACAACCTGTTAATGGTAACTTACAGTAGTGCGATTAATATGGAATCGGCCAATGACGGGTCTCCCATTGAACCCTTGTCGAAAAGCTTAGATCACCACGGAGCTGCAATATTCCTCACGCCGACATTGAACTTTTCGAACCCCCATCTCGATATTGAAAGACGGCGCTAGTTATTTGAATATCTGACTCGGGCGGCTGTATCTGGGGTGGTTCACAATGGTGCGCGTGAGGGTAAGTCCTGTCCCTCGGCTTGAAATTGCCTCCCAAAAGAGCAGCGGCGTGTCGCGAAGTATGGAGAGAAAAACTTTGGAAATCCATTAGTAACTCCGGCCTCGGGACGTGTAGCCTCTACTAAAGCCGCAGCAACTGCGCGCCGCATTCGCTGCACCTTCTTTCCAGCAGCCGCAAACCGCGATACCCTTCCACCACCACCCCTCCCTAACGACCACCACGCGGCAGGCATCCTCTTCTTCCGCGAAAGTACAACAACAACAGCCGCCGCTGATCCCGCCGCCGACGCCCTTCGTGCCGGACGTGGAGACGTTCCTGACGCTGATCGGGCGAGGCCTCCGCCAGCACGCGTCCAAGTTCCCGACGTGGGAGGCGCTGTTCTCGCTGACGTCGGAGCAGCTGGCGGAGCTCGGGATCGAGCCGCCACGCGCGCGGCGGTACCTGCTGCAGTGGCGGCAGCGGTTCCGGCGGGGCCAGTACGGCATCGGCGGGGACCTGCAGCACGTGGGGACCGACGGTGCCGCCGAACTCCGGGTCCTCGAGACGGAGAAGAAGGGGCCCGGCGACGTCGTACCGAAGAAGAACAGGTTCGTCGTCAACGTGCCCCCCGGGCGGTCGGTCGAGGACTGCGGCCCGGACCAGATGTCCCGTGTGCAGGGCTACAAAGTGCAGGGCGCCAAGACCATCGTGGGGCCGTACGCCCTCCCCCTCAAGGGCGAGGAGGGAGCCCGGGTCACCGCCACGGAGGGGATGTGGGAGGATCGTCGTGGTCACAAGATCGATGGTGGTGAGAGGAGGAGAACCGAGGTTCGATACAAGAAGCGCATCGCCGAGCGCAGAGAACTGCGGGAACAAGGCTTGCTATAACAGCCATGGACAACGCGGATGGCAGGAATGGCATGGACTTCAATGTAACATATCTGTAAATTTTACGCCTACCGCGAGAGACTTAAGCCTTTGTGTTTGATCGCGACTCAAACCTCCCTCGTCTATTCTAGATGCCGACTACCACGCTAGATCGAGTCCAATGTCCGACGGCGGCCCCTTACTCTAAAACTCCTTGTAACGCCGTTCCCATGCCTATGACTTTTTTAAAAATGCCGCAAAGAAACCGCTCTATCTCGCAGCGCCAAAGTCCAGTTTCCGTGCCACCCCGCTTCCTCTGTCATCATCCACGTTGCCGGGTTTTTTCTTGAGGTCCGCTCCGATCCTCTCTTCTCCGCCGCTTGACTTCTTCGGCAAATCCTTCTTGCGGGTGGGCTTGGGCTCCTTGCGCCACCACTCATGCTTCAGCATATCCCGGGCTGTGATTCGCTTCTTAGGATCGAGACTCAGCGTCTTCATCAGGAGGTCGACTCCCTCCGGCCCTAGGGTAGGGAACATGCCCATAAAATAGTCCCGGCCCCTGACGGGGTGGACCTCCATCCCGACCAGGTACTCGGGCAATTTGGATACGCCCGGCCAGTTATCCTCAGTCGGGGTCCCGATGGCTTGGCATATGAGGTTTATCTGGTGCATCTCGGTATTACCCGCCATGAATGGCGTCCGGAGTACCAGCTCGGCAAGGACCGTGCCCACAGACCAAACATCGACGGCACCCGAGTAGTGCCTCGCTCCAAAGAGCAGCTCGGGCGGTCTGTACCATCTCGTGATGACATTAGAGGTCATGGGCCTATAGGGATCGGAGAAGCTTCGAGCCAGACCGAAATCAGCTAGTTTCACCTCTCCATCCGCGGCGATGAGCAAGTTGTTGGGCTTGATATCGCGGTGCAACACGAAGTTCTCGTGGCAGAACCAGATGGCACGCGTGAGCATCCCCATCCAAGCCTTAATGTCCGCCGCACCGTATCGTACACTCTCGGTATTCCGGATGAGCATCTCGAGATCGCCTAGGGGCAGGTACTCGAGAACGAGATTGAGGTTCTGGTCCTTTGAAGAGAAGACGGAGTGCAGAGTTATGATATTCGGGTGAGAGAGCTCCTGGAGGTGCTTGATTTCGCGCACGGCGTCGGGTGCCATCCCATCCTCATACTCCTTCTGAACCTTGATCTTCTTAATGGCAACGAGCTGTGATGGATCGCTCCGAACATGGCCGAGGTAGACGTTTGCATATGTACCTTCACCGAGCTTCTTGCCTGGAGGACGAACAACGCGACTTAGCGAACAGCGGATTCAGGATATGACGATGACTGAAGTGGTCGACATAACGAACCCTTGACATATTTGCGCTTCTCCTCCTCGTTCAGCTGCTCGGCCAAGTCGAGCGAGCCGGACTGGATTGCGGCTGCCGCATTGGGGGCAACTGGATTCGGCAGGGGAGTGCTGTTCGAAGACGCCTGTGCCGAGCTCGCGTTCTTGAGTGGCGATGATACTGCCCTGGTACTCGGGTTCTGGAGGGCATCCGTAGGATGCATGACGAGCGGTGAGACGGCCATCTTTACAAGGTCGTCGCAAGACTGATTTACGTGTCGTGGGAAACGTTAGGCATTTGGAGGCGCACAGGGCTATCGTGGATCTAGAGTAGATAAGTGTAGACCATCCCAACGGGGATGAAGCTATCCACATGCATGTATGTATAATACTTTATTGTATTTACCGACTGGAAGTAGCAGGAGCCACAATAACCGACCCTCTATTTTAGTGTAAGTTAGTAGTGTTGCTTGGCAGAGGAGACAAAAAAAGATGCCAAGAGAGTACAGCAAGAATATCATACTAACGTTATATAGGTAATGGTACTTCGTAACACTCGCGCGCATGTGTTATCTTCCAGCACTCCCACAAGGATTAAACATCATTAAAGAGTTGTTGCATGTGAACGGCACTTGGTTGACGTCATGCCTCTTCCTAACGCGTCAGCCCATAAACAGCAAAGACGCAAAATACGCCCTGACAACCCACTCAGCTTCAACTACGAATGTTTATAGCCGAAAAATTCTATCGCGTAAGGAATCTCAACATCCCTGCCAGACGAAGGAGCAAGTCATCGACTAGTCTATGCCGGATCTCTTCATAGGAGCATACTACCGGCCATCACTCTATTATGTGGACTTTACCGAAAAGTGTCTCCGATTGTACAGATCTGCAACTAGGTAGGTAATAAATATAGGCGTCAGCGCCCCGTGGAGCTTTCTCGGATTTCTTGGCTACCAACATGGTAAGCATGAAGTCATACCACCATACGCGCACACGCAACTTTCCAATGCGTGGGATATTCATTCAGTTCTCCATATCGGTGCCCGTAAGCAGGCTTCCGACTTTTCTCTAATATGGTAGTATCTGGGAGCTCTCGTGCGAAACCCACAGACATCAGCATCTTTCTCGTTGTTCCTTTGGGACGATAAATAGACCCGGTTTCTCTGCTCCGTGAACTTCGCCAGCGTTTTCCGGCTGGAGTTTTCGTTGTACCGTGTTAGAAGAGGAGGATCCGGCTGATCCGGCGGCCAAAAAAGCCCCAGGAAAAAAAAGGACAAAAAGAAAAGAAAAATAAAAAAGATGAAGAGGATTTCTTATTGGGTACGTTTGACCATTGGCTGCTGCTCCTCGGTTATCGTTTTCAGTTCACAGAAAGAAACATAAACTTACAATATCCCACGCTCGTAGATATTACCCATCATCGCCGGCATCATGTGGCTGGCGATGCTCCTGGGGCTCCTGCTCTACTGGGTCGTTAGCGAGGGCCGGCCGCACTATGACTCGATGGCGCCGATGCAGAGCATCGCCTACATCTCGGACGTCGGCGCGTCGGATTTGAAGCCGCTGTTCGTGACAAGCTGCATCGTGACGACCATCTTCCTGGACCTGTCCTTCGCCGCGGACCGCTTTCTGCGGCACCGGGGGAGGCTGGTGCCCAACGCGACCGTCCGGGAGAAGGTCTTCTTCGGCCTCTCCATCGTTTTCGCCGTCGTCGGGACCGTCGGCCTCACCTGCCTCTCGGGGTTCGACACGCTGCACTACCCGCAACTGCACGACATCTTCCTCGTCCTCTTCATCGGCGGCTATCTGCTCTCTGCCGTCTTCATATGCGCCGAATTCCAGCGCTTGGGAAAGAGTGAGTTTCTTGCCTTTTTTTTAAACCCCCTCAAACAACTCACTCACTCTCCCCGGCTCTGTCTCTTTCCCTTGAGCGGAAAGCAAAACGATGCGGCTAGCTAACGTGAAACCACTTTCTTGCAACAGCGTACCGCCAACACCGGTCCCTGACGTACTCGTTCTGGATAAAGCTCGTCTTCATCCTGGTCGAGCTGGGGCTGCTGATCGCGTTCGGCGTCACGCTGCGGTACAGGCTGTACGACACCGCGGCCATCTTGGAGTGGGTCATCGCCCTCATCTTCTCGTTCTACGTCTTCTCCTTCGTTGTCGACCTGCTGCCCGCCATCCACACGGGCAGCGGCCAGCCCTACTCGCTCCGGCCCATGAACACCCTCGAGGCCCGCGAGATGCGCCACGCCGGCCGCGGGCCCGGGTACGCCGACCCCCGGGTCACGCACGACAACCAGCGTCACCATCACCATATCCCGGCCGCACTAAAGCCGAGGGCCGATATGAGGGACTTCTAGACGGGGTCCCTTCTATTTACCCAAGCAGTTTTGGCGACTATAAAGCCGCTGTATAAACGTGATGATTTGAGGATGCTATGTTGCATTTTAATTTCTTGGACCGTGAGGAGCGTTGTCTTTGCATTACTTTATAACCGGCATGGAATCTGACGTGGCTAAGGGGTCTTGTCTAGAGGGATGGTGTTCCAGATGTCACATATTTTCCGCCTGTAGAAGTATATACAGATTTAGCCGCTAACTACAGCTATTGCTGCCCGGTTACAATAGTGCAGGGTTTGGAAATCTTAGCCGGGCCAAACGACTGAGGCTCGTGCTACATATGTGCGACGAAAGTTGTGCTGCAATTGATCTCCTGAAACAGAGCTGCTGCTTTTAACATGAAAGTAGAGTAGCCTACAGAGTCCGTTTTCTGCTCTGAGGTCCAAGGCAAAAACCGCATATATCCCAAATTCCTTGGCGGTCATAAACCTGTCCCCACTTCCGGTCCCCCTTAAAGGTCAGACCATATAATCCAGTACGAGCTCCCACCAACCCCCAACGCCGCTGAATTTAGGGGTAATAGTGAAGGTAATGCGGAAGATCTGACAAATAAAACATCGTGGAAGATGAGTACGCCGCTTTACATTATCTCACGAAACCGGGAGTCCCTTCCGGGACTCTCACTTTTGGTCGAGACGTTGGGGATCGTCCCCGGAGGCCTAGGAGGTGACAAAGGCGACTCTACCGCCTCGGTGAAGTACTCATCGTCGCCAGAGTCGCTCATCGGCGATAGGTCCGCTTCGTTTCCAGCTGTGGCGGGCGCTGGCGATCCATCTCTCACAGTAGTCCGCCCTCGGCTCTGGTCCCTTCCAGCCATGGCAATGGCGCGGATACTCCCGCTACGGTCGTCGAGGCTCGTAGAGCTGTTAGTATTGCACTCCGTTCCTGTAAGCGCTGCGCCACCGTCAAAGCCCTTGTTCTCAGGATTTCCCTCATCTGATGACTTGGACGGCCTTGAAAAATGCGATTTAAACCAACTCTTCACTTTCTCACCTCTGGGTGTCTTGGATGCTTCGTCTACCTTTTCATCCTGGCGGTCTCTCGACGCAGCTGCCGGCGATGCCGGCTGTGGAATACCCACGGGCTGGTTACTGGACTCCGTCACCACTGTTTCGCCAACCGCCTGCGGCTCCTCCTCGTGTCCTTGAGGTTCATCCGGTGAAAGATGATGTTTCTCGGGTTTGGTTAGCCGTTTCAACTCTGCTTTGGCGGCTTTCTCCTCTTCCTTTTTGGTCTTGGCTTCTTGCTTCTCCTCCGCTTTACGCTTCTTTTGTAGTTGCTTGTCTTGTTCTGCTCGGGTAGTTAGCATGCTGGCTCAACACTGCAGGTTAACCAGCAACCTACCCTTGAGCCTTCTGTTTATGTCCTGAATCTCCTTCTGGCGAACTTTCTCGCGTTCGTCTTCTTCCTTCTTCCTTTCCATCTCGAGTTTTAGCTCGGTCTGCCTCGCGTGTTCTTTCTCCGCCTTCTCGTTGATTTCATCTAAAACGGGCTGTACACGACGAGCAGCAATTGCATCGATGGTTTCTCTATCGAGGCGCAACCCTGCACCGACATCCACAGTATCGGCATTACTGTCTAATCGCGCTTCGCTTCGAGTCTGGGCGGCGGCGTGCGCTTTCAATTCCCACTCAGTCAAGGTCGAGTGAGGAACCATGCCCGTCTCGGCGGTGATCTTCTCATCCATACTTTTGAGTCGCGCCTGGACGTTTCGCTGTGCTACGGCAAGCAACGCATCCCGATCTTGTTGCCGTTTCTTGCCATCAACTTCCGAAAGCTTGTTAGAGAAAATCGACATCTGTCGCCTAATCTGCTGCGAGCGTGCTTGATCGGCCACTACAGCGCTGTCACTTGATGCTCTTCTCCTGAGTTTGCTCAGAACCGTGAAGCGCCGCTGCGGTTGCCCGGCTCCGTAATACTCCTGATAATCTCGGTTCTTCAGGTTTTCTTGATGTATCTTAGCAAGACGCTCTTGGGCTTGCCTGTAAGCGGCCTCCTGAAGAGTTGTGAACCGGGCAGGCTGTCCATCATCGCTCAAGCTTCCGAGGCTGTCGCGCCGGCCCCCGGGTGACGCGACCTCGACGTGGTGCTTCTTGGCGTCAATCATCTTTTGCTGTTGATTATACATCTTCTGAGCCATGGCTAGTGCTGAGGCATGCAGCACATCAGCCTTTTTCTGTTCGTCCACCTCTGGTTTGACTGGTGGGCGGGACGTAAACATCTGTCTGTTCATCGTTGTAAAAGGCACGGCGCCGGCCTCTTCGCTCCGGACCGCTGAGCGCGTGGGTTGGTGAGCCCGAGATGCTGCAGCCAACGCGTTAGATGCCGCTTTTGCTTCGTCAGGATACGACTCCCGAGCGAGCGGCGTTGATTGGGCTCGCTGCCGGCCGGCCATGGCACCCTTAGCAGCCCGGAGTGACTTCTGCAGCTCAGGGGTGTTCGACTGGGGCGATAGCAAGGCGTTGCGATCAGACTTGAAGGCTAAATTAGCAGCCGAGTGACCATAACTCGTAGCTGAAGGCTTCCACGGGTCGGGGTTCTTAGTGGTCTGCGACGCAAGCAGAGCAGCCTTCGCGCCATCGCTACTGTATGCAGGTTCCCAAGGAGCCGGCATCTGATAGTCTTTCACCAAGACGGCAGCCGCTAAAGACGCTGATTGCTGCTGCCTTTGAGGAGGTTTGGGCGATTTGTTGCTTATCCGCTCTAGAGCAGGAGCCGCACTGGTAGTAGACATATTGGACATAAAGCCGAGGGAGAGTCGCACATGCGTTAAAAGACGTTAAAACGTGTTGTGTAGAAATGTCGGTCGAGAGATATAAGAATACAAGACCAGGTCGGCGATATAGTACTGTACGCTTTCATTTGGCCTTACTAAATGTGGGTAAGAATAGGTATCATAGTGGTGAGGTTTGTTTGGTGGATAACGTCTAATGCAAGTCGATCTCGCCTAGATGCTAGATGCGTATGCGGTTGAATGTCGTCATTAGCTAATGGTGGTATGCGGTGTCCCAGATTCATGGGTTGCTCCCTGCGCTAATAATGACCGACTCTGTTGTCATTAGATGTCTACTATACGAATCAGGGTTGATAAGGAAGGTGAAGGAATCGAGAACAGAGTGGATAAAAAGAAAAGGCAACCGGGTACGATATATGATAACGTGAGCGCCAGGTTAGTTGTTGGTTGTCTGCGTTCGCATTTGTGTCTATACAAAACCACAACCTACGCGGCTTTGGGGGGTTATTTGCTGATGATGGTTGACGTCATGGCTTTGCTTTGTGCTTTGTTGAATCTTGCCCTTGTATGCCGGTTCAGGGTGCTATTCATGTGCACCTATGTATGGGCTGAAAACATGTTTAATTACATAGTAAAAGGCTCCCTTGGAACGGAATAAACACAACTTCCCTTTACCTCTTCGTATAGTACAAACTAGGTCCTTATTATCTCAGTTAGCAAGTGCCTACCAGTGATATGTACAAGACCATAAGGTACCCCAGACCAACCGCATGTATTGGGCGGGTAAATCTGTGGCTTTACAAAATTTGATGTCTTAAGGCCGTATATGCATGTGTTCAACATATTCCGGACATAACAATCTGCATGTGCGCATACAATTGACGAAAGCACATCCTGTCAACCCGAACGGCTGGTTCGGTAAGCGGAGGCATGCTGATCGCTTCCGTACCGTCAATCTTTCTCCGTCCAGCCCGTATGGCTGACTAGGTATTCGCCTAGCGACGAGAATTATTTTATCATTGGTTGATAAGACCTCATTGTCGTCAACAAGCACCACTTCGGTATACAACGCTCAGGGTTTATTGCAGTTAGCGCAATACAAGCCCCGTTTTCTCTTGACATTAAGGTACGATTGACTTGCTGGTGGTCAGTGTATTTGCTATACAATTCATAGGAAAGTAATACCTGAACAAGGTATCCGCCCTGTAACACCGGGTCCGAGCGCGAATAGGTCGGGCTAGAATTCGTAGGTTTTCTATCACATGATAATCTCCATCAATATCAACGTTATGTATCTCAACTGGCAATTTTGGTGCGTCGTAACATAGTTCTATATATCAACCAAATAAAAGACGTTCCAAATATATCCAATCGGGCAGGCGGTGCCGAAAATTATTTGCGCATAAGAGAATAACGGAGGTGTACTACCAAGTTCGAAACTGAATATGAAAATGAAAAACTTAGTGAAATAAAAATAATTACATCGTTTAACTTTCGGCTTAAAGCTCTTTTCCACTGTTATTTTTGGGGTTTTTATCCCAACTGCATGCGTTGTTATTCATCCTTAGAATGTATAGGTTTTATGGGAAAGGTGCAAATCATTTTCAGTACCGCCTGTAAGATAATTGTTGTCCTTTACAGCATTTTTAGGCCCATACGGCCCCTTAGTATTCCCCGCCTACAAAGGGGCGGTGGCTGCAGAAAGACTGGTGCGTCGTACATAATTCCATATGTCAACCAATCAAGCCAGCGAAAGACATTCTGGATATGTGGGAGGATTTTTCCTTCACAGCATTTTTAGGCCCACGCGGCCCCTTAGTATTCCCCCGCCCACAAAGCCCCCGTACAAAGGGGCGGGGGCTGCAGGGATTTGTACCTTCACAGCATTTTTAGGCCCACGCGGCCCCCTTAGTAGGTATTCCCCCGCCCACAAAGCCCCCGTACAAAAGGGCCGGGGCTGCAGGGATTTGTCCCTTCACAGCATTTTTATGCCCACGCGGCCCCTTAGTAGGTATTCCCCCGCCCACAAAGCCCCCGCACAAAGGGGCGGGGGCTGCAGGGATTGTCCCTTCACAGCATTTTTAGGCCCACGCGGCCCCTTAGTAGGTATTCCCCCGCCCACAAAGGGGCGGTGGCTGCAGAAAGACTGGTGCATCGCTACGTAATTCCATATGTCAACCAATCAAGTCAGCGAAAGACATTCCGGATATGTGGGTTTGTATGACGCTAACTGCGATAATCCCTAAGAGTTGTAGTCACAATCTCTAGTGCTCGCTATATTGCCGTCGGAGCCGTCAACCCGGCCCGAGTAGCTAGGAGCAGGTAGGGTGGAGCCTATTTTCCGGGATCAACGTCGTTATCAGCCCTACATACTGGTAGACCCACAGTATAGCTCAACTCCTCGACCTCCCGGATGAGATTCTCCTCTAGATCATTTCGAATCTCGCGGCTCATCACCACCCCGACTCTCTCGACCATGTGCCCTTCTACCGCTGGATGGAGGTGCTTATGGAATAGGATGAAGAGGCGCTAGAACAGATTATGTGGTTACGTCCAGTCAGCACATCCCGCCGACGGCTCTACGATGTTTGCATTAGAGCGCCTATTCCTATATTCCCATGGTCGGCCGTCTGGATTGGATCTCATCGGATACTCCATCAATGCGGCTTCTTCAAGCGCTGGGGAACGAACAGAGTCCGGTAGTTCATGTAAGGTGTCTTCATATAGACCTCAAGAGCTGTTCGGCACTGGGGTTCTACAGGGTCGTTTGGCTTCCTAACGTACGCATCGTATCCCTTGGGAGATTCATGAATAGGGATGCTCTGGAGTGGGATGGTCACGGCCATGTTAGCACGTCACCTGTTGAGGTCCTCCGACTAATCCAGCGCAGGGCACATGAAGAGGCCCTCGCTGAAGTCCTGAGCTGACCCAAAGCTCTCAAGGGGCTATGGTACGATATCGAGCAAGCGTCTTGGGATGATCACTATTGGAGTGGTTACTGTCCAGGCCCGGAAACCTACGAGTTTACGGGTGCTGCCATTGAGCGCACGGGTATAGTTTTCCTATCAACCTCAGCGACTTCATCATGTTGAGGCTTCTTCTATCTATAACGTCTTTCTTCTGGGCCGTTATTCCGAAGATGAAGAGCTTCTCTGTAAGCAGCTGCCTAGAAGTCTCAACGAACTGGAAGTCTTCTTCGATGATGGTGGTACCGACTTTTTGAATGGCGCTGTCTCGGTAAGTTAGCAGGGCTGGCTTCTCCGATTATTTGAAAATATCAAGGAAAGCAAGAACAAGATAGCGGTACTCTAGAGTCGTCGCTGGAGAAAATAAGAATCGTTTCGATGAAGTGACCATCTTTCTGGTCACCTTTTGCCGATCCCCCACTTGACGGCAGTGATGAAGGAGAACATGATAATGAGCGGACCGGATTTCATCTACAACATGACAAGAGGCACGAGCCACCCGGAGTCGGCATGGAAACCACCATTAAGATTAATGCGTAGCTTCATAGAAGCCCGTGTGAGCTTTTAGCAATTCCTGCACCAGAAAAGACGCTATAGGTATAGCCTGGAGGGTTATCAAGGGTTTAAGCACAACTGGGAGGTTTCCTGGACCAGGCACTACCTGGATGGGAAAGCCTTAAGTCACTACTACGGCATGAGCCAAAATACTTAAGTATAGCTTTTAAACGGGTTAACTACAGATACATAGAAACCGGACTACTGAATCGGAAATATTTTAATTCTTAAACGCCGGCAATTATCATATAAAAATGCATAAGAATATCTTGTATGGATAAAAGTACTTCATCTATAAAGATAACGAATTATGTAAGCAGATCTGTTAGCCCGATATGGGAAAGCGCTATGGGGGCCTTACGCAGCAACCTGGCAGCGTTCTAAGACCTACCCATATAACACCGCAGCGGGTATTCAACTTGTTGGGATAATTAGAGACGTCCACCCACAACACGCCCGCCAATAGGGCGGTGCTACACGACCCCACTGTTAGTTGTTAAAGGAAGTGTCTTGTACATAGTATTCATCTTCAAATTATGCCTGAGGAGCTCGCGCTCGGGGCAATATGCAGTCGTCGTATATAGATGTTAGCCAGGAGAATTGCCTTGATACATGAGTGTGGTCGGGCGTGGCGTTTCCGACTGGTTTACTCGGATCCCGGACCCCATAAAGGTGCTCCTTGCCGAGAAGGAGGGATCGTGCGGCGGGCACGGAATCTCCCGAAACTCTCGACCCTTTCAACGGCCTTTTGACGAAAAGGCAATGCGCTCTTGATTGACCCATCTGACACTTTATTTCTTAGCTAAATTCCAACCCCCAACGGAAGCTCGATGGCCTACAAATTTGACAAGATCCTCAACTTCCGTGATGTCGGCAAGACCGTCAACGACTTCCTCGGCTATAAGTATGAGTAAACCAGAAGCACTTTGATCTATCGGGGCATTTTTCTCTGACAAGTACAGGCTAGTCAAAGAGGGCGTCTTATACCGCTCTGCACGGCCGGGTACGCTGATTGTGTCCTTTAGCCCGACGCGGGCACTCGGTTAGAAGGAGGGCTGGTAGCTAAATCCCGCTCCCCCCAGATGATGCCTCGCCGCGAGACCGCGAAACTCTCAAGGACGAGCTCGGGATCAAGACGGTCATGGACCTAAGAACCAAGTAAGCACGGAGCGCTTCTGCTGCCGGTGGTGCTGCTGCTCCTCCGCGCCGAAAGGAAGCATGCCTAACGTTAGACACCCCCCTACAGGACGGAGCATCTCAAGCAAGCGGAGAAGCGCCGGGCCGCTGGAGGTGCAGATCCCGAGACGAGCCCCGCTCGGAGGATCCCCGGCGTGAGGTACTCCGAGATCAAGATCACGGGACGCCAGTTCGAGCGGTTCCTCCTGAGCCATCTGTCCTGGCTTGGTTTCTGGTGAGCGCAGCGCAACCCGTCCATCCGTCCTTTTCAATTTAACCTTCCTTTTCCGTAGACCCCTATCCATCTATCCATCTATCCATCCATCCATCCATGGTGCTGATGATATTCGCCATTGCATCAAAAACGTATAGTCAGTTTATCTTCCTCTACATCCTGGGGTACCGCGTGCAGGCCATAAGCGTCATTAGCAGGGAGGTCATGCTGCCTCGGGGCCTCGTCTGCTTAGGTCTCGACACGCTTGACCAGTCTGGGAGAGAGATCGCAGAAGTATGACGCCTCCCTTTCGTCCCTATGATTCATGTTCCCATTGTGTGTCACGGGCGAGGAGACCATGGCAGGGCTCATACGCCACCGTCACAGGCATTGCGAGTCTATACCGAGCCGGGATCGCTTCCTCTCTTGGTGCATTGTACACAGGGCAAAGATCGAACTGGGCTTGTCATTGCTCTAGTTCTGATGATATTGGGCGTACCCACGAAAGCGATCAATCACGACTATCTGCTGTCTCAAGATGGGCTTCGGTCGGAGAAGGATGCTAGGATGGCAGAGATCAAAGAGATCGGACTGACGCCGGAGTGGGCAGATACGCCAAAAGACTTCGTGGCAAGGTTGGAACAGCACGTGGCCACTAGGTATAACGGCGTGAATGGGTACCTCGACCAGATAGGGTTCGGGAACGCAGAGAGGGAAAGGCTCATCGATAGATTGGGGGCATGAACAGGGTGCTATTCCGTCCAGAATTTAACAAGCCCCCAAGAACAAGTCACATTAAGTCTTCTTAGTTTTGTGATGCGTCTAAAATGGTGTCTATCTCTTTCTAAACCGACCCTGTAGCCAGCATCTATACATCTTCAGACGCCGTGCTCTGTTCACGAGCAATCTTCTATCGACACCGAGTTCCTCGATATCAAAGAAGGAAGAACTAGGTTGGGGCTCCAGAGATTCTCTGCCGTCCTCCGCCGCACTGTCCTTCTTCGTAAATGCTGCTCCAGTCCATATGCTGGCGAGCTCATCTTTGTCAAAGAAATAGACTCGTGTGCCGTCACCTCGGAGATAGAAGTTTTCTTCTAAATATCGACCCTTCTTGAAGCGGACCTGTGCTAGGTCGCCTCGGCCATAATCACGAAAACAAACTTGACCGCCCGGTTTGAGGAGGCGGTAAATGTTCTTCACAGCCTGTTCCCATTGTGCAGGAGACAGAGCAGAGAATATGAAGACCATGAGAACGACGTCTACGGAATTCTCTCCGAGGCCTGGAGGGAGTTCTTCACCGGCAGCATCCCATACATCTGCTTGCATGACGTTGGCGTCATAAGCCTCATGATTACGCATCACTTTAACTGCCTCCTTAGAATAGTCACAGGCATGGACCTTCAGCTTGGGGTTCTTGTTGTTGGCAAGGATGGGAAACGCCGTATTGCCAGCGCCAGCACCCACTTCGAGAAGTGTTACCTGGCCGGCGTCTTCTTGCGTAACTCTGTCTAGAACAGGGAACTCCTGTTGTAACCACTTGCGGTTCTTGAAGAAGTTGGCAGTGTTGTTCTTGTAGAAGACATTCCAGAACTTAGCCGGATCCGAATTGAACCTGCCTGTATTGCTGATTGTCAGCAACTGTGTCTAGGGCATTGACATAAAGGTTGGTGAATTGTATTTATGAAGGGTGCGGTCAGATGGGAGCGAAAGAATTGATGTAAATAGTCATCATAGGAATCAGATGAACTATGCATTTTGGGTATCATCAGGACACCAGGAGGCGCGTAATGTCAGAAAGAAAGGGGGAGGGGAGAGCCTACGTTTGTCAAAATCGGAGACTGGCGATTGACGCTGCATTTCATATTGCTGCTCGGCATACTCCTTGTAGGCATCGTCAGTCTCCACATGATCCCAGGCATTGAACTCGAAGACGTTGTCGTCTTCTTGTAGGTAGCGAGATCCGAATTGAAATGGATCACTCCTCTTCATGTTGTACTGGGGATCGTGACTTCGGTGGGGAGGCAGCTGCGCCTCTGAAGTGTCTTGTACGGTCAAGGTAGACGTCTCCTCGGCCAACTCGTCTTCTATAGCGACGGCCGGCTGAGCGAGAACCGTTGAAGCCATGGCCGACTAAGGAAGACAGGAACCACTGTATGTTCTTCCTGTGCACCTATGTTTTCTTCCTTCTCACCGAAAACTGGGCATATTTTCACAGTTCGCAGGACTGGGCTTCTCGGAAGGTTGAGGAAAAACTGGAAGTTTGGAAGAGTGGGGAGGAGGGAAAAGAAAGTTTGGATTTTTTTTAATGTGGACCTGGGCCGGAAGACTACAGGAGTCGGTGTGGCTGCTCTCTGGAAAAGCGGCTTTAATCAATCTTGTGGCTGATGCAGGACAAAGCTAAACCCCTTCTGTACACACTACATCCAGGCACATGCATGTATTTCATAGACGTCACTTTTTGCATGCGATGATCGGGGTCCTTCAGTGCGCCGAACAACATCATCGCTTCTTACCACCACCACGACGGCTAGCTATCCAATCCGATAGCCATCGACTTTTTCTTTTTGTCTGTAACAGAGAAGGTCACTTAGAGTAGATTAGACATGGACTTGTTAGACTAATACCACGCAACTCACTTTTCTCTTCTCTTCTCACTCACTAGAATCGTCCAGCTATTCCCAGCACCCAAGAACAACAACACTCGTCCCGCCGCCGCGTTCCGAATCCCGCTCAATGGCGACCGTCCGTTCCTCCGTGCGCATCTTCCCACGCGCCAGCATCGCAGCACACCCGCTTAGTAGCAGCAGCAGCAGCCTCCTCCGTATGCGGCAGCAGCAACTGCGCACCTTCTTCTCGCCACCGACCTCGGAACCGCAGACTCTGACGGCGAGCGCACGCCTACCGTACAACCACGCGGCGCTGTACGACCGGATCGCCGACATCGACTCGTACGCGAGTTTCCTGCCGTACTGTCGGTCGGCGCGGGTGACGGCGTGGAGCACGCCGGACGCGGACGCGGACCCGGAACGGAGAAGCCGCCGCCGGCGGTGGCCGACGCGCGCGGACCTGACGGCCGGCTGGGGCGGGATCGAGGCCACGTACACGAGCCGCGTGTTCTGCGCGCCCGGAATCGGCGTCGTCGAGGCCATCAGCGGCGACGCCCGCACCGAGCTCTCCGACGCCGAGCTGCGCCGCTACGGCCTGCGCGACGACGGCCCGGGACCCCGCGGCGGCGACGGCGGCGTCTTCAAGAGCCTGGTGACGCGTTGGACCGTTACCCCGGCCGAGGACGCCGCGCGCGCCGACCGCTTCCAGAACGAGTGGAGCGACGTGCGGCTCGATATCAAGTTCCAGTTCGAGAACCCGCTCTACGGCGCCGTCAGCTCCGCCGTTGCCGATAAGCTGGCCCCCGTCATGGTGAACGCCTTCGTGGAGCAGGCTAAGCGGGTCTTGAAAGAGCCGAGAAAATCTTAGCACTCCGATTACCCTCGAGCTCCATATCCGTGAGCGGGGCCATACGAAAGGGTCGTAAAAGGCATGTCGGTTACTCCGATGGCATAGCTACGTCCGAATGTATCATTAGCAAGCGTGCATCTTGTACAACATCATAGATCACTATCGACAACCGGAACGCTCCAAATCAAGACAATCGAATTCAAAAGCTAAATCCAAAATCTGAACGTCCCGCTAGTGTATAGATCCATTCCATCTAAAAGGGATTAACATCTCTCCGCTCGCTCCCTCCGAGGCTCGCTGGTGACGCCGTGTTGCGTGTCTCGACGTCCTCGCCACTTTCACCGCTGCCTCTTAGATCCCTCATTACTCATCTCATCGTCTTCTCTCTCTCGTTATATCATACTCCGTCTATAAACGCATAACCACCGGAAATCAACGCATTACAAAAATGCATGCTCAGATAAGTGGGGATAGGGGAACAGACGTTTTTTGGCGGTGATAGTGACAATGCGGAACATCGTGTTAATCCAGCAGCCGGAAATAGGGGAAACAAACGAGCGCCAGTGCCGCTATGAATGATAACATCTTCTGAAGGCTGGGGGTATAATGCAAAATCACTTGTCTCAGAAAATCGCCAGCAGACACTGCGAGGATGACCTGGAGTCGACAAACGGAAATTCGTGACCACTGGGATGACGGCAGGGGTGCGAGATACCCAACACGAATAGCTCGTAAATACGTTTCAAAGAGATGATATACAGTGCCGGTCCTCGGTAATTCTGTCTATTTCTTGCTCCTAGTGATCATTAGCCAGGACCACTCCGCCAAGTCAAGGGGTGCAACTCACTTCTTAGACTTGGGTGGCTTTCCTGCGAAGAACCCGAACATTGTGGCGTTTTGAGGCTTTTTGCTACTCTTTCTTGGTTTGTTGGCGGTTACAATGTTGACACCCGGCGGTAATCCACCGCCACCACCTCCAACGCCACCGGCACCGGCACCGGCACCGGCACCACCATTAGGTCGAAGTGGCATGCCACCCATAGGGAAACCGGGGGGTGGCGGCGGTTGCCGCGGGGCGCCGTTACCAGTCCCTGGGCGATGTCCGGGGATTCCCATACCAGGATGTTGCCCGGGGATTCTAGCCCCTTGAGGCATGGCTCCTGGCGGGACGCCGCCGCGTCCCATCGGGCCCGGGCCCACGGGAGGTCGCTGTTCCATAGGCCACATGTGCATGGTAACAGCCCAGTCCGGCTCGATTACCTTTTCCCAGATAGTGGGAAGAATAATCTCACCGTTTGGGCCGATTAGATCATAATGGCCGGCTTGCACATGGGGGCCGATCACGTCCACATGCAAGAATGCCTGCTTAATGAGATCCTCCATACCCTAGAGCCAGAGTCAGCAAGTGAATGGGGTTTGCACGACGCTACGAGGATGCCTTGCCGCCGCGACATACCTGCCAGGTTTGACATATGTGGAAGGGAAAGCTGAACTTCCTCCCGACGGCATCCTTGAAGCGGATGGGAGCCTTGTCCTTGCCCTGATCCTTCTTCATCTGCTCCGCGGCCTTGTATTTCGCCTCCTCGACAAGCCTCTTCTTCAAATCTTCCTCCTCTTTCTTCTTCGCCGCTTCGGCCGCGGCCGCCGCAGCCGCGGCCGCCTTCTCGTCTTCGATCTTCTTGCGCGCTTCGAGCTCGGCCTTGATCCTGGCTTCTTCTTCGAACTTTTTTCGCAATTCGGCCTCTTCTGCTGCCCTCTGAGCAGCAGCTTTCTCTTCTTCGATTCTCCTGCGCGCTTCGATTTCGGCCTTCATCCTGGCTTCTTCCTCAAGTCTCTTCCGCCATTCCGCCTCTTCCGCCGCCTTTTTAGCTGCTGCCTCCTTCGCCTCGGCTTCGGCCTGAATAGCTGCTTGCAGCTTGGCCAAGGCTGCAGCCTCGGCTGCGGCGGCAGCTTCCGCCTCTTTCTTTTTCCTTTCCTCCTCAGCTTTTTGCTCGGCTCTCCGTTCGGCTTCATATTTCTCGCGAGCCTTTTTTTCCGCTTCCGCGATAGCCTCGGCCTCCTTCGCCTTAGCCTCGGCCTGCTTCTTCTGCCGTTCTGCTTCGGCTCTCCTCTCGGCCTCTATCGCTTCCTTGGTTGCTCTCTCCGCTTCTTTTTTCGCCTCCTCGATTTCCTTCTGGGCTTTCTCCAAAGCCTGTCTCCTCTCCTCTGCCCTGATCTCCTCGTCCCGCCTCATTTGCTCCATCTTCCTCTGGAAGGCGAGCTCTGCCTCCTCTCTGATCTTGGCTTCGAGTGCTTGCTGCTTCGCTTCCGCGGCCTTCCTCTCCTGTTCAGCCTTTATCTCGGCTAGCTGCTTCTTCATGAGCTCCTTTTCGGGATCAGGCGGCGGGGGCGGAGGCTCTGGGGCTGCGGCGGGGGCAGGCGTGCGTGGCGCGGCGAGTTCAGTAGGCGGGGGCGGTGGAGGAGACCACTGATATTGTTGCATGGCTTGCGGTACGGGATAACCATTGAAGAAGTTCTGACCGCCTCCGAAGGGCATCACCTCTCCGCCTCCCCATCCCCTATGTTCGCTATTGAAGTAATTGCCGCCGGGGGAGGGTGCGGGTGCGAAGGGGTTCTGGTGCTGGGGGTGGTTGTATGATGGGCCATACGGCACCACCTCTTGGTTTGAGTACGGATGATGTGGGTTTGGATACGGATGACTGTATCCCCCAACCTGGTTTTGGACATAGCCGCCCGGCTGAGGTCCGCGACTGCCATAATAGTTAGCGCCGACGCCCGGACGAAAGGGCGCCCGGGTCGAGTAGTAGTCCTCGGATGAATCCAGGCTGGTAGCTGGCTGGTCCGGGTAGCCGAACCGTTCGTACGGAGGAGCCGTGACCTTGTGTCGTCGCGTTGCGACCCTTGTTGACTGATGGTTCCTGGCAGGACTAACTGAAGCTGAATCTGAAGGATCAAGCTCGTCTTCGTCCTCGTCGGAATACCAGTCCTCGTCTTCGTCTTCTTGCGCCGAATCGCTATAATCCCGGCTCCGTCTCGGATCCGTGTCTTCCGAATAGCTGCTCTCACCAGATATAGGTTCGTGATGCCTGCTCCGGCTGCGGCTGTGGCTACGTGCACGCAGAGTCCTCCGACCACTTGCCGAGGTCCTTAGCCGAATAAGTACAAGAGCGAGACGGGCAGTGGACTTACGACATTGGGACCAAGCAGTTGCACGATAACCACTCACTCGCGACAGCCCACCCGAGAGTCGGAGAAAAGGTAACGGCACTCCAACGAACGGTGATCGAGTATCACTGGCGTTCCCGGTTTCCGTGCAGGAATGAAATACAGCTCTGCCCTTGGAGCTGACGTGCGACGCGTGACGGGTGATACGTATGTGATGCGAACTGGTTTTCCTGAGAAATACGTGCGATGAGGATGGCCGTGTGTACCCAAAGTGATGTCACTCCGAGGCACTCGACAGAAGCGAAGCGATGCAGTCCGATGCGACTCAATGCAATTGATTCGGGTGAAAGGTTTGCGCCAAGCCAGAGAGAATGCGAAATACCAGTACCAATACCAGAGCGCGTGATCGGTAGGTGTGGTTAGGTGACTGAGAAGAGGGCAAGAGGATTATCTACCTAGGTAGTTGGTGCCCTGGATGACTTGAGAATGCACTCTTCCTGGATGGGACGACGCGGGGAAAAAAATGATTTGGAAATTTGGCCGGCCTAGTGGGATGTGGAGATATTTATTACCCGGGATAATCCTTGGCTTGTCCAGCCACGATGGGCGCCGTTGGGCGCAAAGGGGTCGAAAGATTTCTTTGGAGAAGGGGGGGGGGTTTTTTCTCGACTCGGGTTCCTATTGATACTCGCGGTGAGTGAGATCGCTAGTCAGAGGAACCGGCTGGAGGGGGGAATGACCGGGAAGGGGGATTTTTGTGTGTGAGTAAGTGAGTAGGAGTGTGTATGTTGGCATGTAAGTAATCCAGCAATGACAAATGGCCCGTGTCCCTAACGTCGTATAGTCGGCAACAACTTCAGTGAGATTTCCAGCTACTAGGCCAGGTATAAGTAGCACGTAGGCATGTGCTGTATATATATATGTGTGTGTGAGAGTGTGTGCGTGTTATAGAGCGGGCCCCTCTCTGCATGTAAAACTGGCTAGTGTGCTGTACTTACCTAGGTAAGGCGCCCAGTGTGAGATGACCCCAGTAACCGATGGCCCCACGATGGAGGGAGACGGAGGAGGAGAAGGGGGGAGATGAATGAACAGGTGTAAGGGCAGAGACTCCACCACGCCTTCTTCTTTCTTTGTGTCTCAAACCTGGCAACGGGGGAACTTCGAATAGAACGTCTGTGGTATTTAAGATTTAGATATCTGGAATTCGACGAAAATAAAAATATGGCCACGATCCATTGTCAGCGAGGGGTTATCATATGCAACTAGTAGTTTTAGTAGTAATGGTCATTGGCGGTGGAATGCCGGCAGAGAGGCTGCACAGCTGCCTTGCAACGCCAACGCAGGACTTCTTGTTCCTGATGTGTCCGAGACAAGCCATCGCCAGCCAGCAGGAGTTGGAAGTCGGCGAGCTGGGAGAATGAGCGACCCCGATGAGGGACACCATTCCTGAGCTCTCCCGGCCCGACCATACTAGTAGTTACTGATACTTATACACATATACATACATTCACGCATGTAGCAAGCATTGGCTGAATTTTAGCACAGCCCCTTGCCCTTTAGATTACAAGAGCAGCAATCACGACAGGATATGGAATTATTGCAGTAGGGACAGAGAGACTAGGATCGTGCCGTGAGAGAACATCGCAAGATGGAAGACGCGGAAAATATAACTTTTTAAATGGACGTCGAGTTGAGGCGGTACCCCCTTACGTAACTCGGTGTCTGGTATAGGCGAGACGGTGTTTTATGATAGTTGTTTGTATCTTTCATGTGCCGGTATGAGATGAGCCGGGGGAAATGGGACAGGAATTTGATATAACCAACTTATGCAGTTATACTTACTTACGAACCGAATTGGCTACTCCACGATTCAATCGAGAACGTAGATGGCAGCGGAAGCCTTGGCTTACCACAATAATGATACCGGTAGTTGCTGATAAGATCGATATTGACACGAATCGATCAACATTCCCGATTACGGTCAGGTGTGTCAGGAGTGGTCGGGTGTTCTGGTATTACTAGTATGAGCGGGGAGACGGGCTGGAACAGCACTGAAATCTGTAAGATCACACCGCTGGATATTGCTATGGCGCAGGTCCTGGCCCCAGCCCGAGCCGTCCTATCAAGAAGAGATTGGCCAGCTTGCCATATGCACGTCAGTTTCCAGGCTTCCACTGATCCGCCTTACACCGAAAAAAGAGAGAGGAGAGAAAAACTCCCTTGTCACATGGAATTTTGCCAGATCCCCGATCCATGCATTTCGCGCGGGCGGGGTTCTTGAATCCATCCCGCTTCCCATCAGACGGTTCAATCCAGTGCGTCCTGAATGGCTGATATAGCGACTCAGGAAGGATGAGTGTTTTCCCCATGCTTTATTAGTCATCTCTGTAGTACAAAATATGGCAATGTCTTCCATGCCATCGGGCTTACACTGTTCTGCGAGGGTTTTTACAGAGCAAAGTGTCTAGACCACGGCCGAGACCTATGCCTTCTCGCGCAAAGAGACTCAACTCCAAACATCAGGAGATCATCGGTTGCCTATAATTACACGCCAAGGAATTGTTTTGGTGGCCGGCTATGTAAGACGGCCATCGCGACGATGAGGCGTATGCATGTTGCTGCTAGTCAGAAGCTTCGAGAAGCGAAGAAGCCGACGATGTAACTCCCCTTTCAGACAAAAACGGCCATGCAGAACTGCTGTCAGGCCTTGACCTTGAATGGGCAACCTGGAACGTGGAATTAGCGTATGATCATCATACCGTTGTAGATGACGCAAAAACCGGTCCTCGAGCCGTTCTTGTGATACGACGCTATTATCACAAGTGAGCAGAACCTAGCCAGTTGAAGCTTCGTACCATACATTGGTAGGTAGGTATATCAATATGGAATTGCAGTCGTGAGAACCACGATCAGCGGACGGCGGCTAGGCCCGCTCGAGCGTGGATCCGCACAGTTGGCTTGGTGATTGGTTGTCAGACTTGGAAAACTGAAATGAGGAAAAAAGACCGCTTTTTGCTGCCCAAATCATAGCCCAACCGAGTCAGAAGTCTCACCTAAGGCTGCATGTGCACACAGCCCAAGACACTGCAGGCAGAGCCGCCTGGGCACCACGCTTCCCTACTCATAATATGGAGTTCACACGAGTTTAACTCGTAGGAGTCGATTATTAAAAACGGTATGAACGAGATATAGTGTCGATATAACCGGTGCAGCTTTGAACCACAGCCCGTCAATGTGAGCGCTTACACAGTTGGTAGGCGGATATACATATCAACCAGAGACTTGAGAGCAATGGTATTTGCAGGCAGTTTCGACGGTCCGCTAGGTAGCAGATCCATATTTTAATCAGACGAACGCACTACTTCATCCCGCGCTCACCCACTCTCTTGTTTCTCCGGAGAATATGTAGTATCGTAATTTATACCCAAGGTTCCACTGGGTCCGCCAGTTCGCAGGGCGACCCAATGGCAATCCGCCGCCCTGATTACTCTTGTTGGGAGACTCCATGGTTTGCCTGGAGTGCCTGCCTGTCACTCGGACTAAGATCATGCTGACTCCGCAATCTCATGAGAGGTCACGAATTCAATAGGACTAGTGCCACGGGTTGGTTCAAGTCAGTTTGCGTTCCTGCATTCCGTGGAGCCTAAACGGATCTTATTTGACCGTTGTCATGCTCTTGTTCTCCAGCAGCTCCCGTGCTGCTGCAACTTCAGCTTGGTCGTAGCCTTGCCAGCCTTTCTTCCCGGCCGAGTTGTGCCTTACAATCTCAGCAAGCTTCTCCGTGGCGACGGCATCGAGCTTTTGCAATGTGGTTGGTTCCGGCACGCTGAAGCCATCGGAGTCTTGCTGCCGTGAGGCCTTTGGAGGATCATTCAACAGCTGGGTCGTGGTCTTGGCGATGGGTCAGACAAATTTCCATGCGCCCAACTTTTCCGATTCGAGAACACCTACCAGCTTGAGTCCGTAATAACCCCTTAGATAATCATCACAGAGCTCTATGCTACGGCAAAACCGCTTGAGGGCTTCGCCTAGTCGTCTTGATGCGTCTCCCTGCGACGACGCCTTAGCCGCCATGAGTAGGACCTCCCCTAAGCGAGCATGTATCTAGATGAATTGTAGGGTCAGCAAAAGGTCTGCATAAGATTGTCGGGCGTAGCGATTCATACGTTCCAAGCATTGGGCTGCAGGACGAGGACTTCTTCCAACGCGAATATGGCCTGAGAGTATAACCCCTGAGAAAAGTAAAGGTCGGCAAGCTCGGCCCAAGCTTCGGCATCCGTCGGCGAGAAATCAAGTAATGATATCAGAGCACTGACGGACTCGTCAACCTTGCCCATCGACCGCAAAAGAGCGACACGACGTTTGATTATAGGCTTGTGAACAAGTTAGGATACGCCGATGTAACGAAACAGATACGTGGAGCTTACAATGTTCGTTGGATTGTCAGCCAATATTTGATGGTAGTCGTTCAGGATTACTTCCAGAGTAGCGTCGTCCTCGGCTTCGGTCTCTTTCAGGAGCCCCTTTAAGGCCAATACGCGCTCATTCTCGTCACCGAACCTCTTGACAAGCCTTTCTAGACATCGGTGAGCGGCCTCATCGTCGCCAGTCCTGAGACATGACAGCAATAAGTTCTCGTAAGTAGTCCATAGTTCCGGAGTCTCAGATGAAGCAAGCAGTGACTGCAAAGTCGAATTAGAAACAGCGCCGGCAGTATTCGCTAGGATACTTGGCGCCAGCTGCGAATGCTTCAACGCAGTTGCGGGAGGCAGGTGACTTGGAGGATGAAGTAAAGACGAAGTCATGGTGAGAGAGCCAAGACGTAAACAGCCGGAAGTCTTCAATGGTCTTGATGCACCAAGGTCGAATGATCAGAACCACCGAATGTGGAAAGGCCGAGTTGTGCAAGTATATTGAATGTATGCAGTCCGTTGACCGCGTTAGGGATTCAGTGTTACGTGTAAACAAGTGCCTACCTAGATACGTAAGGCGGCAAGGAAGTTGGTGAATGAATGATATGCTCCAACCCCGGCCTTAATTCAGGCATCCCAATCGATTATATCCCAGTAGCGGAGTGTCTGGAGTTACCTGTGGATTGGTGTAAACGTGCGACCGACTACAAGCTCGTCAATTGAAGCTCCAAGTGACCCCTGCGAACAGAGAGACGGATGCGTGCCACGCCTGATTGTGAAGGATTACCTAATGCAACTATGTACTTGATTACGTAAGGGCACATGTCTTTATATCTAAAGGCTCAATCAAGTGCTCGCGCTGCAACCGATAAGTTCCCCGATAGGCGGCTATCAGCCAACCCAACCAAGATTACGTAGTTCTGGTCTTTCGTGAGGGCCGATACTTACCACTGGTACACCTGCCTCCAACCTACCGACATACGATACATGTACCTACATACTCATACGCCCGAAGCGCTCACATTCACCCCAGCAATGAAGGCACACATGAGGCTGTAGCGTCTTGCCCCTAAGTAACCTTCCCCCGTGCCGTTCGACATGCCGCTTTTCGAGAATCCCGTCCCGAATCCTACGACTCCGCATTCATAGCACCTAGTACTCGCCCTCCTCCCTCCGAGGGACTGATCCGGCAGCCGCGCTGGAGTGCGCGGTCAGTCTTAGACCACCATGTACGTGATCCGGCTGCTGCTGGAGGTCTAGGGTACACCAACGGCAACAGCGAATATGACGTCGACGGGCCACCTATTAACAGCAGCAATAGGTTCGAGAAGTCGTTATACGACCTCATCAGGGGTCTGAGGAACAACAAAGGAAACGAGAAGGAGTACATTCAGAACAGCCTGAAAGAATGCCGCGCCGAGGTGCGAAGCCAGGACCTAGGTTAGCTAGTGAAGCCTTCTCCCTTACCCATTTTTAGTCTCCCGGTAGACACTTCTCTTCTACTACGCTAGTTCGAGCGCTGACAAACCGCTTTACTCCCTGTAGATGTAAAGGCCACTGCTTTGTTGAAGTTGATCTATCTCGAGATGTTTGGTCATGATATGTCATGGGCCGCCTTCAATGTCCTCGAGGTTATGGCCTCGCCCAAGTACCACCAGAAGCGAGTAGGATATCTTGGTGCCATCCAGAGCTTCCGCCCTGATACCGAAGTCCTCATGCTGGCTACCAATCTCCTCAAGAAGGTATGGCAGCCCAGAACCTTTCTATGCCTGTGTTGCACCCTTGCTGACTTATGTTGCCAGGACTTGGTGGCGGCCTCCACGACCGTCATTTCTCTACCTATCGTTACTCTCCCACATGTCATCACTCCGTCCCTCGCCCTATCCGTACTTCCCGACCTCCTGCCGCGCCTCAACCATACCCATCCGGCCATCCGCAAGAAGACCATCGTCACATTATACAGGCTAGCTCTAGTCTATCCTGAGACTCTACGCGCAGCGTGGCCGAAGATCAAAGAGAGATTGATGGACAAATCCGAAGACTCGAGTGTCACCGCTGCTATTGTCAATGTGGTCTGTGAATTAGGCTGGCGCAGACCTCATGACTTTCTTCCTTTGGCGCCTAGGCTGTTTGAGCTATTGGTCGACAGCGGAAATAACTGGATGGCCATCAAGCTGATTAAGTTGGTATGGGAAATGGTGTCTTTACCTCATCCTCGCCAATCTGACTGACCCCTATTAGTTTGCAACTTTAACTCCTCTTGAGCCCCGCCTTGTTCGGAAACTACTGCCGCCTCTCACAGAGATCATCCAGACAACACCGGCGATGTCCTTGCTGTATGAGTGCATTAATGGAATCATTCAAGGTGGTATTCTGGGTAGCGGCGATGATGCTGATGGACGGGAGGAGATTGCGTCCCTCTGCGTCAACAAACTCCGCAGCATGATTATGGTTGACGGAGATCCTAACCGTAAGTACTAATGAGTTATCTCGCGTTCTAATATTGCTAACAACTTGTTGCAGTTAAATATGTGGCACTCCTCGCGTTCAACAAAATCGTCACTACTCATCCCTGGCTGGTCGCCCAACAAGAAGACGTAATTTTGGAATGTATCGATAGTGAGGATATGTCTATCCGCATTAAAGCACTCGACCTCGTCCAAGGCATGGTCAGCGGCGATAATCTGGTTTCCATCGTTAGCCGGCTTATGAGGCAACTAAAGCTTTCATCTTCGGAGAGCAGAAAACCAGCCCCGGGTTTCTCTGGCCCCGCGCAGGGCGACTCTGAAGACGACGGTCTGGAGGCGAGAATCGATCCATCACGGAAGGCGGCGGATCAGGTGCTTTCACTACCTGATGACTACAAGACCGACGTGATCAACAGGATACTGAAAATGTGCTCTCAGCATAACTATGCCAATCTGAGCGACTTTGAGTGGTATATTGACGTTCTGATACAGCTCATCCGAAGTGCGCCATTGCCACGCCCTGCCACCGGCCAGGATTCTCTCTCGTCGTCTGGAAAACCCACCGGTCAAGGTGTATCTGAGGAAGTTGGGAACGAGTTACGAAACATCACCGTCAAGGTCCAAGCTGTCCGCGCTGCTTGCGTTGAGGCGGCGGAATTGATAGCATCTCAGTTCAGCAAGGAGACTCCAGCTGGCTACGCTGTTAGTTCCGGAGCCCTGAAGCCCGTCGCGTGGGTCATTGGCGAATTTGCTTCGGAGCTCTCGTCACCCGAAGACAGCCTTGGCGTACTACTGCAGATAATTCCAAGAACGGCCTCTCCGGAGGCCCTCGCCACCTGCATTCAGGCAGCCACGAAAGTTTTCTCGTTAATTGCGGGCGACGATCTAAGCCTATGGACGCCAGAGCGCAAGTCAAAGACACTGCTTCTCATGGCCCGCATGATCCATACCTTCGAGGATCTGACCCAACATCCCAATCTGGAGGTTCAGGAGCGTGCCGTTGAATTCACAGAACTGCTCAAACTTACAGCAGAAGCAGCTACCGGTCAGGATGCCTCGTCGGATGCCGCCCCTCAGGACCCGCCCTTGCTCCTTACGCAAGCAATCCCGTCTCTGTTCGCGGGGTGGGAGTTAAACTCGGTTGCCGCCGGGGCCCAGAAAAACGTACTCTTCCCAGAGGGTCTGGATTTAGATGAACCCATCAATCCCAATCTCAACAGTCTTCTGGCATCTGCTGATTCAATGTCTATCCCGGCTGAGGAAGCGGACGAATTCGAAAGTTATTACCATCAACGACCGCCTGCAATAAGTATAGTGTCGGAACCAGCTATCAATCGCCTAGCAGAGGGACGAGAGGAAGCTCTTGATTCTTATCAGCAGCCTACAGAAGAGGCTTATCTAGACCCGGATATCCTAGCAAGGCGAAAGGCTGAGCGCCGCGATAAAAACCGCGACGACCCCTTTTATATACAAGAAAGTGACCCTATTACGAGATCTGCTACGCCGATACACAACATCCTTCGAAGTTCAAACGGCCCTGACTTGGATGTCGATTCGATCCCTATCATGGAGCTTGATCTCGACAAGCTCCATACAGGCGTAAGCGGGGGTACCAATACCAAGCCACCAAAACCTACTCGACAGAAAGCAAAACAAAAGGTTGTAATTGCCTCTGATGAGAGTCTAGGCGGTAGTGGGCTATCGACGCCGAAAACCTATGAGTCTGAGAAGAGCTCAGACAAGATTGTAAAGACCCGCAACAAAAAGATTCTGGGAGTGGACTCGACGAATATCGGGACACTCAGCCTAGAAGGTGATTCGAACGGCGACGCGTACGACCCCGAAGTCCAGCAACGCGAGGATGCCGAGATGGCACGAGCGATGAAGGAGGTCGAGAGGCTACGACTTGAAATGCAACGTGCCAACGAGCGGATACAGGTCGCTCAGGGCGTGGATGCGGCGGGCACCGTAGTCAAGAAGAAGGCTAAGAAGACGAAGACCGCTGCCGAAGGCAATGCCGGCATCAAGGCCAAGAAGAAGAAGAAGAAGACGGCGGCTATAGATGATGGTGAGGGAGGAGGGGAAGGGCCCGTCGTCAGTGAGACGGGAGACCAGAGCCAAGACGCCGTGAAGCCTAAGAAGAAGAAGAAAAAGGCTAGGCCTGTTGAGACTCAGGAAACGACCGAGGCAGCACCTACGCCCACTTAGATCATAAACGATGAAGCGCTTCAATTACAGCAATATTTGGGAGCGGGTTCCTCCGTGACTGCATCGGTGAATGTTACTTAAGACGGAGCGGTGAGCTGCGTATTAGTACGCCATAGTACAGCTCTTGGAAGGCCCGTGCTTGCCGTTGCGAGGCAATTTATGAGCGCCACGAGCGCCGAGTCCCGAAAGGAAGAGGATAGAGATAAGGAGAGAAAAGCCAGACGGATCGTAAGAATTTGATTAGTTGCCTGGCTCTCCGAGTTGAGGATTACCAACTCTAGGGCACTCATATCCTGCTAACATGAGCTCCTCGTTTAGCCCAACTAGCAACTGCGGCACTACGTTTCCATGTATCCGTCATGTGTTCCGGACTATTATGCTACCTAGGCGTACTTGGGAAGGGTGCCATCGCATAAATGAGTGAGGGACCCGCTGCGGGGTAAGCTACGATCACAGGGACATCCGCATACGAATCGCGACAACTACGCCCACGCGACTCATGCCTAACCGACGCCGCGGGCTTCTGTTTAGTCGGATGGAATGCTACCGTAGACGGTACCCCCTAACACCAGGGCCTCCCCCCTTGGACCTTAACTTTGAATAGGGACTGTCGCTCAGAAACGTGACGCACGTGAAGTTCCGGGCCCGGTTATCTCGCGGAGAGACGGCCGGGATTGTTCGTCCCCCAGCCGTTGCTCTGGGCGACGAAGGGGGCCGGTTGATAGTGGATCGGGGGAGGGGCCAAGGGAGCTTGAGGCCGCGTGGCTGCCAGCTCGTTCCGAGAGAGGAAGCCGGATCGCAGCTGAGGGAAAAGGGGCTGAGGGAGAGTGGTAACGTGTCGTGCCCGCGCCGCTGGTATCGACTTCCTGGCCGCGGCGGAAGTCGCCCCCAGGGCTAAGGGGGGATCCCGTAGATCCAGGAGCGCGAGGCGAGGAGGCGAAGCAGGGGGGGTAGCGGGAGGAGGCTGAGAGCGCCTTCCGGTGCGAGGACGATTCCGCGGTCAACTGGAGGATCCGGAGCTCAACATTGCAAGAGACCGAGCAGTCAGTCCTTGGACATCGTGCTGATGCTTTCGTTCGAGATTGCCACGGCATGGCTTGAATCTGAACCACATGATTCGAGTTTATCCTACTACAACTATGTGGCGATAACACACGATGTCCTGCCTCCGACTTCTGGAGTACACCTATAAAGAACTACGTAAGCCCGACTTCCGACGAATGAGAGGTCAATATAGGGCAAGACTATAAAACCGCAGACGGGGCTGTTTCACTTCCTATTTGCACACAGTAAATACGCCCAGGCCACGCGAAGGACTAATAACTTCGCTACGTTCTCAATAATAGAAAGCTTGCTCGTCTACGCCATGATCTTATTCCGTGCCGTATCTCGTAGATTATGCATTTACATACACGGGAATGAACCGTATCACGAATCCTCCGTGGCTCATAAAGCGTACCACCTTTTACACTCCTGGTCACCAGCAGCCAAGAGCATTCCCAGCTCCCTCGACAGTCCTACGAGTCGACTCGCATGAGAGTCGGGGCTGCCCCGACTACGGAAGACCAAACGGTCAACCTCATCCTCCGATAAAACGCCGTATCCTCTAACCATCCGACTACTCATCTTGCCTCCAAAGATGACCGGCCAATGTTGGGTTACTAGTCATCCATTGGCGCGTCTACGAGCGTTACGCCCCTATCCGGAGCCTCCTCCGCGGGTTTCGCGGCCAAAGGGGAAGCCGCAGCCGAGCCCGTCACCCTACGCCCACCTACAAATCGCGCGCCGCCGCCGCTTCGTCCCAAGCTGTTGCGCTTCTCGCCGCTGTTACGCTTTTCGCCGCTATTGCGCTTCTCGCCGCTGTCGCCATCGGTCTTAGGAGACTCGCTATGGTTACTCCCGTTCAATTCGGTCGGCGGTGAAGCCGTTCCGTCGGGGACCTCGAGGCTCTGTCGGTTCAGGGTGCTTGCAAGGCTGCTTCGGTGACGGTCACTGCTAGACGTTGGGCTGGTCTGCACTGGGAATCTCGTCTCAGGGCCTCCAGCGCTCTTGTCCCTCCTGTGTACTCTTGGGCCAGGCGCTGGGCTTGTTGCGCGTCCTCGTGCGCCAGCCTTCTCCAACAGAGCTCGTTGTCGCTCTTCCATGTGAGCTCTCCGGCTCGACTCGTCTGTGCTGATGGCTCTAGGCCGGTTAGCGCTGACCGAGCCCGAGTGTGAGAGACTAGACATGCGCTTCAACTCGCTGAATATGGCGGTCTTATGCGCGAACAAGTCTCGAACCAAACGGTATGCGTGTTTCTCCTCCATGGTTAGCGAGGTTTCGGTCCGCGGCCGTAATATGCAGGGTGCTAGAGAGGTTGCGAGGTCATGGATAAACTGCTCATCGGCCGACGTAAGGTCGATTAGTCGCGTAAAATGGTTCATGCAAGCATCAAGAGTGGCGATGTTAGCAAGCCGCAGTTGCGAGAGGGTCTGTTGCAGAACGCCTATACGAGAATCGTCACCGTTATCTGCAGTCTGCGTAGCGTAGATGGTCTTGATTATCTCATACACATGAGAGGAAACGAGGGAGTCTGCCATTCTCATTAGCGCATCGTCATATAACAAAACTCTGCTTAAAACATACCGGGAAGCTCGAGAAGATAGAGCTTCAACAAGTGCGCGACAGTGGGGACGTCGAAATCGACCAGCGCCTGCGCCGGAGGAGTGCCGCTATTGATGATGCCTCGGAGTTTGTGAACCTGGGCAAGTGGCACGTCTGACAGCCACACTCCCCGCCTAGCTTCGTCGCCCTCTAGATCAGGGTAATGCTCATCCAGATATGTCAGGATGGCCGTGACGATGGCTGGGACGCGCTTCCTATCCGCCCTAGCGCGGGCCTCCAGGTCCACACCGAACGTATTCTCGTCGACCTTGTTGTAGTAATTCTCGTACGTGACGACCTTGGGGGTGAAGCGGCCTGTCCGGTAGTTCTCCAGGAGGTATCGAAGATCGCCAGATGGCTGCACGGTTTCTTGGTACAACACCATTCGGTCCACGGCGGACTGCAGGCTCGGTATCACATTTCCTATGGTGCCCGAGAAATCGAGAACGACCGTCTTGATGGCCTTCAGCCTGTCCAGCTCGCAACGCTCGAGAAACTTCAGATGCACGAACATGGCCTCCTCGAGCTCGCAACGCATTTCGTCGAGCTTCTTGACCGCTGCCTTGTACTTGTCATCGGCCTCCCTCGCCTCGCGCCGCAGCCGATCGGGCTGCGTCTCGTTAGGATGCTGGTTGCTGAGAGGATTCCAGCCGGAAAGATACTCGCTCACGGCGCCGACCACGGGGGACTCGGAGGCGCCGTCGTTCGACGAGGGCATGGAGAAAGTCCTGGAGAGCGTCGTCTTCCTCTCGGGTATACCGGCGAGTTGGAAGGCCTTGGGGCGCCACTGGTAGAAGAGTTTGGAACTGTTGGCGAAGTTGTTGCCCACGTTACCGACCAGGCGCAGGAAACCATTGGAGACAAGGTCCTGGCCGATGCGCTCGGCGTAGCTGACGCTCGTGGAGCCCATGTGTATTTGCAGGTATTCGACAATATCAGAGCCGGCCGAGGTGTTGAGGTACGTTCCCAGAATGGGAACCTTGGTTTCCCCCATCTTGATGGTGTTCAACATGTGAGCCAGCCTCTTCTTCACCTCTTCAACCCCGTAGGTCTCGTCCCCGATCTCATAGACCTCATCATCCTCCTCCTCCTTATCGACCTTGATTTCGGGAATCTTCTGGCTCTGACTCGGGCTCGTCTCGGGGTCTTGGAAGGCGAGCTGGTTCTCCTCTTCGAGATCTTCGACGAGGCGGCACTTGTTGAAGTAATTACTGCGCAGCTTCTTGACGACTTCGGCCTGCCGATCGTGGGCCTTGATGCGGGTTTGCAGCTCGTCTTGGGATTCCTGAAGGCGGGATTCATGGGCGTCGCACCATCTCGAGAAAGGGTTCACAACGAGGTCCCTGATACTCTGGGCGATCTTCTTGTGGTTCTTGGCGGCATCCACCATTTCGGACCGTACACCATCGTATGCCTTGAGACAAGACATGGCGCAGGTCAGCATCGACTCGATAGAAAGAAGGCTAGGCTCGTTATTTTTACCTTTCGCACACTTGCGCCATCGTCGCGCGAGAAGCCGCCGGGGATCTTGTCGGCGGCGGGGGCAATGTCGCCGAGACGCTGACCATAGACCTCCTCCGCCTCGGCGCGCAAGCGAGCGATGGTCAGGATCTGTCTGTTCTCCTGGACTCCTTGCTGGAGTTTGCCAAACAGAACGCCCAGGCCTTTTTAAGGTAACGCCATGTTAGCTCCTCCGCCTCGGGGTGGGATAAGGAGCCATGCTCAAATATTTCTGCTGGTGCTCACCTGCGGCATAGTCCGCCGTCCAGAAGGAATCCGCAAAGCCCGGCATGGTGGATGGCGTTTCGCGACGGGGTACTAGTTTACGGCGATATGATTTGAGTTTTCGGGGATTGCGTCCGACTAGAGTCGCGTCTGGAATTGAATCTGCGGTCGGCTTGGTTGGTATGCGGTGTAATTATGATATTAATCGAGTTTAGGTTAGGTAGAGGTCAAAAGGCCGTAGGGAGCATCACCACAGCCTGTCGCACGGGGTTCTCCGGTTCCGGGTATTCCTGGCTTCTATCCCTTTCTTCCCTGTCTCTATACGGAGGGTTGGCGTGTAGGTCTGGTTTGGGATCCGGGTCGTACGTATCATGGAAGGGAATGATGATAATTGATAATGAATGAATCGCTGGCTTGCTGGCTTGTGGGTTGGCTACGCTGAATAGGGTACTGCATATTACGTTAGTTGAATGGTTGATGTGTCCGGTGATTGAATATAAAGGGACTTGGACATAAAAGGTAGGGGTAGGTAGGTAGTCCTACTGGCAAATTACGATCGAATCCTATGGATGAGACGGATCATATACCTCTACGTCAGGATCCTTATAAAAGGTAAAAAAGGAAAAGGATTTACCGGCACTTGTGAAAGGGGGGAGAAGAAGAAGAGGGAAATCCTTTTTTGTTATTTCTTTTCCAGATGTCATCCCAAGACAGGTATCCCATAACTTAAAATTGTTCCTTCCTAATATACTGACAAGCCACGGACACACATGCAACCTATCACGCATGTTACGTGTGGGTATACTATTGATACATCTACACACATGCAAGTCCACAGTACAGTACCCTAACTTGGCCTGTTAGGTAACTCTTTAGGGCAGTCCGGCTAGCCCTGCCTAGCTCAGCTTTTCCCAGCGACGGAAACGTGCGAGTGACCGTGGAACTGGGGAAGCGAGGAGAACTTCATTGGTCAAGGGAGCCCGTATTCGAACTGTTCTGTAACATATCTCTCCACTTGGAACATCTGCAAGCTGCAGGGGTGGTTTTTAACCCCCAAGGGGTTATGTCGGGTTTGGTTTGTATGCTCGTCAACGTTGGTTTTGCTGCTGGCTGCCTCCTTGTCGCACAGCTGCAGTTGTCGAGATATCCCCCTGTACGGATATCTAAGTCTTGTTTCATCCAACTCGTTTACTGGCATAAGTTGCCTAGTTATATAGTTGCATTCTTGAAGGGATGACGTTGCCCTCGTGATCCACTCTTCTGGGAATAGAAACATCAACGGTGGGTCACAAGGTGTGCAGCATGACGACCATATCAACGCTTTCATCAGACATATTATCGACTGACTCTTGAGAATTATAAGGTGCCGAAACCCCATAGGAGCTTCCCTAAGAGCAGAATTCCAGCGAGGTATCGGTGTTTTGCGGGTCGAACAGGTTTGCTACGAAATAATATGTCAGCAACGTGGGAGGCAGGGGTGCTGTCGCACTTCGGAAGCCTGGCGAAGACTGTTGCCCTGGCACGGTTTATCCCACTATTTATAATCACCACAAGGCGAAGGAAGGCCGAACTCCCGTCATTTGGCTACGATCCCCTTTTGTCAGATTAACAAAATAGATTCCTTCTCAATTCTAGCTGTAAACACCAACCTTATTTAAGAGGAGAGACCGATTGACCTATGAATCGAGTCTAATAATAAGATCTGTGCCATTTGTTACGATACCGCATCACATTATTTATACCTAGCATGGGCCGGAAACCCACCGAGGAGACCGCCCTCGGCGCACCCGCCCGACCAAAGCGTTCCTCCGTGCACGCGGGAATCGGCCTGCTGGGTCTGTTGACAATCGTATTCTTCGTGTCGCTATTGCACCCGGCTTCCCGATGCCGCCACCCGGCCGCGCAGCTGTACTCTCACTTGCACCCGGAGTCGGTAGAAGATCGAGTTCACAAGATCCTCTCGACCACTCCCTTGATTGGTGATTGATGCTCTTCCCCTATTCGGCAGGAACCTACTAAGCGGGTGTTTAGACGGACATGATGACTTTCCCATCTTCATCCGCTATATGTATAACAACCACATCTACCAGGAGAACTTCACGGAACCCTTCGAAAATGGCGGGCTACCAATGCATGTCGACCTGCCCCGGCTGAGGAAAGGCCTGAATGGCGGTGCCTTTTGGAGCGTGTACACGCCCGTAAGAAATCCCTAGAGTCGCCCCTCCCCCTGACACGTAATTCACGGGCAGGAGTTTTCGAATGGAGTCTCTTCCGAGCTTATAGCTCACAAAACGCGTGTTATAACTCGCGGACGGTTCCCTAATTAGCGAGGGCGAACAATTGCTGACTGAAAATGTTGCAGTGTCCTGCTAACGGCACTGACTTCTCCGATGGAAACTATGCCTCAAGTCAGTCCCACGTGACACTGTGGTCTGCTCCTGTTCCCGGCTAACGCTGCCCAGCTGTTCAACTCACCTGGCAGCAGATCGATCTCATGTCGCGTTTACGGACTGCCTACCCCAAAGATTTCTCGGGCATCGTAGACAGCCGTTCCGCCGTCGAGGCCTTCAAGCGCGGCAAGCTCATCTCGCCTCTCGGAATCGAAGGTCTCCACCAGATCGGCAACTCGGTCGCCAACCTGCGCCATTACTACACGCTGGGAGTCCGCTACGCGACGCTCACCCACAACTGCGGTAACATCTTCGCCGATGCCGCTCTGCGGGAAGACCCCTTCGGCGCGGCGCCGCCGTACTGGGGCGGTGTCTCCGCCAGGGGCCGGGAGCTCGTGAACGAGATGAACAGGCTGGGCATGATAGTCGACCTGGCCCACGTCAGCGCCGACACCATGCGCGACGTCCTCGGCGCCACGGAGGGCTGGGCCGGCAGCAAGGCCCCCGTCATGTTCAGCCACAGCTCCGCGTACGCGCTCTGCCCGCACCCGCGGAACGTCCCCGACGACGTGCTCCGGCTCGTGAAGAAGACAAACTCGATCGTCATGGGTGAGTAGTGAGGGCGCAGCAACAGCAGAAGGCTAAACATAGCCAGCCGGCCCGGCCGAAGCCAGAGTCGAGCCGAACGAAGCTAACTAACATATCCGTCCCGCCCCAGTGAACTTCTCGCCGGATTTCATCAGCTGCGTCGATAACGGGAACGAGAACGGTCTCCCGGACTTCTACCCCGACAACAGCACCCTGTCTCGCGTCGCCGACCACATCCTCTACATCGGGGACCTCATCGGGTATGACCACGTCGGCCTCGGCAGCGACTTTGACGGCATCGCGCGGACCCCCGAGGGCTTGGATGACGTGTCCAAGTTCCCCGACTTGGTCGCGGAGCTGCTAGAGCGAGGCGTGTCGGATGAAGATGCGGCTAAGATTGTCGGAGGGAACAGTAAGTAACCTTCCGCGCCAACAGTGCCACGCTCTGCTCTTTCGAATTTTGGGATGCCCGCGGGCCGCCTTCATATACTCAGGGGAAATGGCTGCTGACTCCGGTGGGTGTAGTACTACGGGTCTGGAAGGACGTCGAAGACGTGGCCTCCAGGTTACAGGCGGCTGGAGAGCCGATTTTGGAGGACGACTTGCCGAGTCTGCGCACTGAGACTTGGGGTGGCGAGTTGTAGATTCAAATGACCCTGAGCTACGCTGGTGCCGAGCCTGAGGCAAGGGTCAGAATTTCCGGCTTGACAGAGAGCGAGTTTACACGTCACGATATGAGCGGAATTCTACATGCACATTGGCGCAAGCGCATTTTCAATTCTTCTGTGGTCTCCAGTAGCAATAATAGGCCGTTAGTAAATAGAGGCTCCGGCCATAGCACTCAAGCACCCCCAGTAGACCTTTTTGGCAGAAGCTGCAGGTATATCGGCTTCATTCCTCGTCGTACAGTGGGCTATCACGCTGGCGCTATCGTACAACGTCGACCCATCCTTCTAATGAGATAGGAGAGGGCCGAAAATCCACCCATCGGCTTCTATGTACAGCCTGTGTGTAACGCCGTCCCAATGAATTCTTTTTCTTCTCCCACGCCACCTTAAAGTTTAGAAACATTAGTTGCCCCGAAGCACGTACGCCACGGCCTCATACGCGGGAACCAGTTCCGCCTCTCTCCAGGGTATTCAGCTTCCTGGCCGTCGCGATCTGGCTCCTCGTCCGCTGTCCGCGCACTGGCAGGCCCATGGCGTGCCGCCTGCCCCTGTACGTGCCCATGTCTCGCAGCCGCTTGATGTTGTCCTGCACTATGCGTCGGGCGTCGTTCTCTATCGTCATCGTGGACAGCTCGGCCGTCAGGGCCGTGACCGTCTTCGCCGGCAAGGTCCCGAGCCTGGCGAGCGGGTGTATGCTGTACTTGGCCAGGATCCGCGCCGACGTCTGGGGCCCGAGGGCGTAGAAGCTCTCTAGCGCTTTCTGGTCGAGAAGTCAGACAATTGCCGGAGGAGAACGCAGAAGGCAGCCGGTTTTCCCCATACCTTGACCAGCTTCCTCTCGTGGAAGCTCACACCTAGAATGAAAACCTGTGGCCGATGTTAATATCCCTATTCTGCAATCATTCGACAAGCGTTAGAACCCACCATCTTGGGCAATGGGGGGGATAGGACACGGGTGGTGGGCGTTGCTGTCGCCAGGCGCTTTTCGATAGTCTCTAGCACGGCCAAAGCCGATGTGGTATCGATATGTCTTTCTCGAAAGTACCTAAGTATCTATCTTCTTAGAGCAGGGCCATAGCGAAGCTCAGACCACATTTGACGTCCTTGGAGGTGCTGTACTGTCTCTACATATATGTACCTATCCCTAAGTGGGGAACTGGAACTTGAGACGCCGCCGCCATTATCGATAATTTGGTTCCCCCTGCCCCTGCCCCTAGACCCTGGGCCCAGGAGCTTGCACTTCCGGGGATCTTTGCATACAGTGTACGGCTTAGGAGTTGAAACGTAGCCATAAATTCCTGCCATTGTCCCTCCTCGCTTTGTGTCATCTCCTCTTTGCACCCATCCCACCTTGCTCTGAGGGAAGACGCTTCTATATAGAGAAGAGAATAATCATCCCACTTAACCACATCGACTCAATTCGTTCACGATGTTCAACCTTCGTCGACTCTTCGTCAGCGCCCTGCTGCTGGTCGGCGTGAGCGTCGTCTGCTTCTCCCAGACGGCTGCCGCCACTAAGGGCCCAAAGATCACCAACAAGGTCTACTTCGACATCACCCACGGCGATGAGCCCATCGGGCGAGTCGTGTTCGGCCTGTACGGCAAGACCGTACCCAAGACTGCTGAGAACTTCCGAGCTCTGGCTACCGGCGAGAAGGGTTTCGGCTACGAGGGCTCTACCTTCCACCGTGTCATCAAGGACTTCATGATCCAGGGAGGTGACTTCACAAAGGGCGACGGCACTGGTGGCAAGTCCAGTAAGTATTTAGATACCATGTCGGTTGCCGATTACGCTAACGACGGGCCACTCTAGTCTACGGCGAGAAGTTCCCCGACGAGAACTTCAAGCTCAAGCACTCCAAGCCCGGTCTCCTGTCCATGGCCAACGCCGGCAAGGACACCAACGGCTCCCAATTCTTCATCACCACCGTCATTACCTCGTAAGCAATTCCCCTTTCCTAAGAGCTAAGACGGAATAAGGATGGAAGAGGGGTGCTAATACCGTGGCAGATGGCTCGATGGCCGACACGTCGTCTTCGGTGAGGTCCTCGAGGGGATGGACGTCGTCACCAAGATCGAGAACGTCGAGAAGGGTGCTGGTGACAAGCCAAAGAAGACCGTCAAGATCGCCAAGAGCGGAGAGCTGGAGGTGCCCCCCGAAGGTATCCACGTGGAGCTATGATGAGCCATTCTTTGTACTCTCCCTCCCCTCCCTCCCTCCCAGAAGCCTTGCCGGCCCCTAGCACTGAACGGAAAGACTCATCATTTTCTAGATCTTGAGGGGACTGCTGAGTTCGCCGCGGGATACTCCAGCGAGGAGAGTCCCGAGGAGATGCCGATCGCTGCTGACCCGGCAATGGCGGCTGCCGAGTGGTCCGTCCTCCAGAAGGCCTTCTTCTTCGCCATCATCATTGGGGCTGTGGCAGTCTACGTTCGCTGGTCCAAGGGGAGGGACGAGCGAGACAATCAGAAATATGAGAAGACCATGGTATAGACGTATCGATATACAAGTGGCCTGTAGATACAAAAATTGTGCATGCAACATGAGCCTTGGAGTGCGATTCATTCGTTATGCGTGTTTACAAGTGCGCACTTCCGCAATCATATGTTGTAATGAAATTCGCTGCTAGGCTGGTGGCATAAACCACAGGATGGTTGAGTACTGCAAAAGTTCCCTATATGTAGCCTAAGGGTGGGACCCCATTTGGTTAATAAGTCCAGAACCCAAAAAAGGCGAGAAAAAAAGAATTCAGATACCGAAGGCCAAAAAGGACTATAACCACCCTACATATTATTCATCCGACAACTCTTTGTAAACTTAGCAACGCACCTGAACAGAAAAGAAAAAAGAAGGTCATGAAGGTCCTAAGCCTCAACTTCCTAACCTGTGCGGTCAAGGCCTGCAAGAGCTCCTCGAGCTCGTATCCCCTGCACCCCAAGGACGCCGAGCTGGTGCAGGACGACATCGAGATCAACCCTCAGCTCCTGATCAACCTGCTGCCCCGCATCGACTGGGCCGCGCTGTCGACGACGGCTGCCGAGGTGAGTTTTCGAGCTGGGTGGTGTGGATATTCGTATCCACGCTATCTCTCTATGTTCACGGTTCTTATTTGCAGTCCACTTTCCGCTTTCGTCCCTTCACTCAGTCACTTCCCCCCTCCCCCCCCCTTTCCCCGGGGCAACTGGACCAAGCCGCTGGAAAAGAAAGAGGGCTTCTTCTAGCCCTCTCCCACTCTCCCTCCTCCCTCCCCCTTTCCTCACCCCTCTACATACCTCAGCTACGCTCATGCCAGACGGACGGCCGCTATGACCTAAATAAAATACCTTACTAACCCGGCCGCTACGAAACAAAGCTCAGCTTCCCGGCCCTGCCGCCGCAGCCCCCGACGGCGGAGGAGCTGCGGGGCGACGAGAAGACCCTGAGGGACCTGCACGGCCTGCTGATGGAGACGCAGATGATGGAGGGCAAGCTCGTGTGCGGCAACTGCGGCCACGAGTACGCAGTCCGCGAGGGCATCGCCAACTTCCTGCTGCCCAGCCACCTGGTGTAGTTTACGGGCAGCATTTAGCCAGCCGGCCTTGGCCCTTGGAGTGGGTGGAGCAGGGCAGGGCAGGGCAACGACGGGAAGGGAAAGGAAGGGGAAGGGGAAGAGGAAGAGGGTGGAAGCGGTCGGTTATGCTTGCCTCCCACGGAGTCAGTGGCAATATACATACCCAGGTAGAATTCAACGAACGGGCGCAGTCCCGGCTGGCGTGAGTGACGGACAGGAGGGCGGGGACTGCGTGGAGGCGGACGGGGCTTTGGCAAGGCGTTTCAGGAGTCTACCTTGGGATGAGCATGTCAGTCGTTGGAACTAGATATGGTGCTTTGCTAAAATATCACCGATGCATATGCTTCACTGCACCGGAGCCTGGCTCTCGCATGGGATCGATTTGAAAATCACGCGGAAGGGAAATAGTCCATTTGATTCTAGTTAGATCACAGTTACTGTTACACAGTCCAGTCTCAACCCGCTAATGTGTCCTCCTATTGTAAAATCGTTTAATGGCTTCAGTGCCGTTTGTCCGGTGGCCCAACTCCGTAGACTCTGTTGTCATTATACACGCAGTGCTGCAGCACTGTGGCGCCGCCTCCCCCCTCCTTTCTGTCCTCTAGTTGTAATTGCTTCCCAACTCCTTATTGTTGCTTCTTTTGAGCGGCAGGTCCCATCTCCTTATCAAACGCACCGTACGAGACCTCCAGGCTGGACAATGCTGAGATGCCAGAATACAAGATAGAGAGAAGGACGACCAGAACAAAGAGAGCCATGAAGATACCTGTATGCAGTCATTAGCACAGAGCAGCGGACGGGCATAAACTTCGCGCAATGCTGACCTGGAGTGAAGAACTGGTACTTCTCAAACAAGGGCAGGTTGCTCGTGTCATTGAGAGCTCGCTTTCCGAGATGCTGTAATTGCCTCTTCAGCTCTACGTGCGTGCTGTCCTGGAATTCGGCAGTGTACGTCTTCGGCGCCTCCGTACGGGGTCCGGCGGCGTAGATGACAGTATAAGAGCCCTCCGCCTGGTATTGCTCGAGAACCATCGCAAGCCGATCATCTGCGCCGCAGTCAACATCGACCCGTCCGTCTAAAATGATAGAGCAGGGCATACCGTTCTCCTTCAATGTTTTCGCACTCTGCGTCGTAGCAATGGGCTCCAGCTCGAGCACGTCTGTTGATGCGCTCTTCCCATCACACGACTCCCTAATGTAATCGGACAGCTCCTTCACGTCGAGGTGTCCGACAACTTCGGCAACGCTGAGACGGCTTTCGGCGTTTTCTAGGCTCCGGTATAAGTTGGGGACCGCCTGGCCGGCGGCGAGGTGAGCTGCGTTGAGGTTCGGCTGCGAAACGACGAGATATTTAGTAGTCGGGCAGGACTTTAGAAGGTCTTTCGCGGATTCGATGACCTGGGAGCTCGATTGCAACTGCTCTAGGCTGGCAGGCTCTGGGAGTCTACGATCACGGTTAGTAACCCGATCGATTTACGCGCAGCAAGCGAGGATGGGAGTATCTGGTAACGGATGGCGCTGTCGTACTTCGCTGTCGAGAAGAGAATAAAAGGGGAGGAATCGGAGAAAGCGCGCGCAGTGGCGCAGAAAGCCGCAAGGGCTCCCGTCGTTGAGAGACGCATGTTTATTTCGCTTGTCTCTTGTTGAAGGGAGTTGAATGGAGATAGTTGATGATGAAGGTGACGGCTGTGAGTTGAAGCTAAGATCGAGGCTACGATATGGATGCACTTAGCAGGTACGTAAGTGAGTACCGAACCCATGCTAACATTATGCAGGTTCTGATACCATGCCAAGCTAAGCTGAGGTCGGGGAACCTGCCAACACAAGTCCGACCTGCTCGTGGGTCTCTACTACATATGCATACCTAAGCCCACCTCGCATACAATAGTAGTCGGTAGCGAGGGACCTTGGTGCTAGGGTGTTCTACAAGTAAACTTTATTCGCTTCAGCGAGGTTTATTAGTGGGGTTGGAGAAAGCTCCAGGGGAAAAAGCGAGCCGGCTTATCGAGAAAATTAGCCTACCTCTCACTATCAGACATACGAAGGAGTAGACTCTATATCATCAACTCCAGTTGGCACATTGGATGCGCAACGTGCACATCGACCTTTCACGAATATACTCTGTTTGCGCATACAGTCTCTCTTCGTCGTATTTGAATTGCGAGCTCCGACACCAAATCTACCACAGGCCAAGCCTACAACATGTTCGCCCGTCCGCGGCCCAAGAAAAGCATCCTGGGACCGCCGCCCAAGAAGCGGAAAGCCAGCCACGCCGTCGAGGAGATCAAGTTCGACGCCAGCGCCCGCGACGAGTACCTGACGGGATTCCACAAGCGCAAGGTGCAGCGGGCCAAGCGCGCACAGGAGGAGGCCGCGAAGAAGGCGCGGCAGGAGAAGATCGATCTCCGCAGACAGGTACGTGTTATATTATATTATATGCTCTGTCCTGCTTGCCCAATCCGATTGGCTGCTTGATGGTCGATTACTAACGCCAAATGACGCCCATAGTTGCGGGAAGAGCGGAAGAAGGAGATCGAGGAGCATGTCCAACATGTTACCTCCATCCTCAAGCAGGTGGAGCGGGCTGGCTACATAGATGAGGAGGAGCTCGTGTCGGGTGAAGAGGGTGGGGAATGGGGTGGTTTCGAGGACGCCCCTGCTGCAGAGACGCTTGATCACGAAGAAGAATACATCGATGAGGATCGTTTCACTACCGTTACCGTGGAATCCGTCAATGTCTCTAGGGATGGCTTGGTCAAGCCGGCGGAGGAAGAATCCGACGAGGAGGACGGGGAAGGGGTAAAAGGGACAGAGAAGCAGGGCGATGAGTCTACTTCAGGAAGTACAGACAGGACGTTGAAACCTAGGAAAAAGAAGCAGAAGTTTAGGTACGAGACTAAGGTGGAGCGGCGACAAAACCAGAGAAGAGAGAAAGCGAGGAAAAGAAGGAAAGCCGCCGCTTGATACTTTGGTCACACATTTCGCGGTTTACCATCCGTGCTTCTAGCACATCTCCGGGCCCTTATTATGTGTTGCCAGGACACCATGGCCATTGAAGGTTGTTACGAGGTCCAATCTCAGGCGAAGTGTTGGTCAATGATGGGATCTTCTGCATTACTCTCTCTTTTTCCTCTCTCGCGCTCTCTAATATCCGACGGATAGAGCCCAGCCAGCCACATGCGCATCCTCCAAAATGCTGGCCCGGCGGTAACAGTATTCTGCTGGTCGAAGAAATCCTTTCCCGTGTCTCGTGGTCCTGAAGGACGCATCGCGCACGACGAACATGGGTCGTACGATCGCGGATACTCTAGATATTGCCGATCTCGTTCTGCAAGTCCTCGAGCTCCTTCTGAAGGTCCTGGTACTTCTTGGCCATCTCTTCGTACTTGGACTCCCACTGGTCCCGCTCGCTCTCCAACGCCTGGACCTTGCGCTCGAAGTGACCGGCTTTCACGTCAGTTTGGCGTAGCCTGCAACGGTTGACGGATGGTTAGCAAGGGCTAGACAAGACACTTTACAAGCTCGCGTCACCGACAGCAAGGGGATCAGGTATTGGACTCACTTCTCGTTGATCTCGCGGAGGTTCTTATCTGCTTCTTCGGCCTCTTCCTCGAGCAGCTGAAGTCTTCGTTGCAGGGTTTCGTTCTGCGTACCATGTTGCTCTCCCTCACTCGCCGCCTTCTTCAGCTCTCTGACATTATTGTCGAGCTTCTCGTTCTCGCCCTCGAGTAGGTTGTTCTTGTGCTGAAGGGAGGCGATCTCCTGCTCCTTGGCGAGATTCTCCTGCTCGAGAACCTTGACCTTGGTCTGGAGCTCCTCGACCTTAGCGGCGGACTCGTCGGCCTCCAGTCGGAGCTGGTTCATTCTCTATAAGGTAGTTGATCATTAGTACCACCGTATCCACAAAGACGCTATGTCTCATGCATGATAAATCATAAAATAGATAGCCGTAGATATTATCTACCCCGATACAGCTATTGCGGGTGACTCGAGATGGAGGCCGGAGACGTGCGAGTGTGGACTGTAGGTTGCTGCTTGGAGCGTATGGCGGGGTAAGGGAAAAGGGGAGTTATGCGGTGTTAACCGACCTGCTTGATGCGATCCATGGTTGCTGGTCTGGCGCTTTAGGTTGAATGGGAGTGTGTGGAATAAGAGGACAAATCGTCGAGGCGAGGGTTCCTGGCTGTAGGGGTGATATGAAAAGGCTTTGTAGGTGTGCAAGCGTTGACAAGAAGGCGTGAAGTTCTCAAGAGAAAGAAAAGGAAGGGGTCTCAGGTTGATATATGGAGATTGTTTGATTATTGGTTGGTTTGGGCGTTGGCCCGTGGAATATTGGATTTCAGAGGTGAAAGGGGGGGATTGGGGGCTCTCTCTAAGTATCTAAGTACCTGCTAATATGCACATCAGGAGGTACATACCGCCTGCCTATGGTACATATCTTATTGTAGGTACCATCCTCTCTTATCGTACCTTGTAGGCACCCAATTGACTTGCAGTCTTACAACGTAATCTCATCTATGGTACGGGACAGGTGGGTGGTCGCTAACCAGTGAACAGCTTCTATCCGCTCTTAGTTGGGCATTTTGCCCTTCTACGCTTCCTCCATCGGCTTCCATGAAACAACTGGCAGCAAGGTATGTACAGAGTACCTCTTTTCGTATGAGCTCTCCAGACGTCCCAATCCAACTCTGGTGTCCACCGCAGCGCCGAGCCAAATGGCTGTTTGATTGGTGACTTCCCAGTAAGGTATGGTGCCATATAACCCGGATGCCCCACTACCCCTTAGCTCGGCGGTTGCTTTGACAACAATCCAAAACAATTACATTTATTTACCTAAACGTTACTCCCCAAGCACGAAATATCCAGACAGTTGATCACAATTTCGGGCTCCGTATTAGCAATTCTTCGTAGGCTTAGTAACAACCCGACTGTAATCCGACTATGTATTGTCCATCCAATTACCCCAATGTCGTGACCCGTCAATAGCAGCCTCTCAACATATTCAGCAGATCACCACACGGAATCATTCAATTCTGCAACATATATCATTGAACTGCCTGCTTCGCTCCTACCGTTGCGGGTCCCTCGTCGATATCTGAATTACCTCAGAATTCCCAGAGCAGGGTCGATATACCCTTTTCCCGACAATGTTGGCCGTTCGCGATCAAGAAAACCTGGTGCACGCTCGCCAGAATGGCGCTTCCCTGAAGCAGCAGCAAGGCCGACAGTTGCAGCCAAAAACTCCCGGGGCTCGGTACCCGAAGACTCCGATCAAGGTCCCTTTGAATGACGAGAATGCGACGCATGTTGTTGGAGCGGCTAAGGATAACCTGGCTGGCCGTGCTCGAGGCAACGAGAATGCTCTGACTTCCAAAGCCTCCAAAGGCTTGGATAAGTCTAGTTTCGTCACGCCTATGGGTAGGAAGCCCTGATGGCCATAAAATTCAATTCTGTTATGTATATGATATACTGATAGGGAACATAGGACCGCGCAGCCGAGCAGTTCTAGGAGACAAGACGACGAACGCGAGAGCTAAAGCTTTGCAGCCGGTTAACGTGAAGAGCGCTCTTCGAGACGTTGAAAAGTCCCACGCAAAAGCTCCGGTACCTGCGGTACCCAAGTCGAAGCAGCCCCAGGTTGAATCACATAAGCTAGAGGTCCACGCCGAGGAAGCCGATCATCCGAGCGAGGATGAGGTCGAGTACTGCCCCCCTAGGCCGAAGGATCTCCCCTACGAATCGGACGTCTTTCCCGACGGCGTCCTCACCTTCGAAGGCCTCAAGCGCGAGAACTTATTCAGGGGATATTACGACTACTATATCAATCCCATCGACGAGCACGGTGTGTCCCTATCTGACCGGCAATTGGAGGAGAGGAACAGGAGAGCGATGGAAGAGGGCGACCGCATGGTCAAGGAAGATATCGAGAATTTCGAATGGTCCATAGAGGACGAGCTGGAGGAGGCCGGTTTCGTGATGAAGAAAAGAGCCGCCACTCCGATGTCCATTTCGGCCAAGTCTGACGAACTGAAACAACCGCCGGCTCGTAAGGCGCCATCTACTATCCTATCTCGGAATGCCGCGGCTGCTTTGGCTATGGACGACACCACAAGATCATTGCAGCGACGGATGGCCAAGCCTACAGGGAGCAGCCTCCCGAGAAAGAAGGTGACCAGCTTGACCATGGCAGGTCTGAGATCAGCCAAACTGCCAACTACAAGACTGCCGGTGATTTCCCGAAAGACGTCCCCGGAGATCAAGAACATCGAGGCCACCTCGCGGACCACGATCGGTTACAGCAAGGGCCGAACTACGGCGTTGGCACTCGCGCAGAATGCCACTACAAAACCTAGCACGGCGAGGCCGAAGAGCGCGATACCGCGCTCCGACACGACAACGTCCAACTGTTCCGACAAGACCATCACGCCAGCTCGGTACGCGCAAACGCAGGCCGCGGCTGCCGCCGCTGAAGATCAGGAATGGAAGGAGCGAGTTGCGTTCCTGTCCATCTTCGACCCGGAAGAGAAGGATGAGGACGACGACTACGATCTCCTCGCCGGTGGCTTGCCGAAGAGCATGTGCGAAGAGGAGGATGAGGAGTTCGAGCTGAAGTTGGCCGATTGATTTCCCCTTTATCACATACTGGAGTAACGGGCATTGTGTTAAAATTCGGTCCATGCACTTGGGTACTTGACTGATGATGTGGCCAGTCGGAGAAATGTATGATATTCGAGCAGGCTAAGAGCGGTTTCTCGTTCTTTGGACTACAAGAGGCCTCCAAAGCCGTGGGTCGGGGTGGTCTCAAAAAATCCTCTTTGTAAATCAACCTCTCTAGCAAACTTATGTTTACGGCTAACAGAACGTGCGACTAAGGGGTCGGGGCTAGATATTGCCACCGCCATCATCCATTGATGATTACCTGCTTGATCTACTGTGGAGAGCAAGGTCGGAGAGTGGAATCAGATATAGTGTTGAGCAAGCTCTTGAATACCTAGGTGCCCAAATGTTAGGTGCTTGTGAAGTGAGTACGCTTTAGCGCTGTGTAGATACCATTCTAATACAAATTTAGGTATTTTCAAGCTACTTATGAATAAGGCCAAATCATCAGGTGCGACAAAGAAAGATGCATGCGTCTATTCTCGAGGCGGCTTTGATGGCATTACTACATCGTAGCTGCTCATCAGTGACTTTGGGTTTTTCAGCTAGGCCGGATATTACGTAGCAACTGTAATAAACCCTGGATAAATTGCCAGGTATGATACGCACATCCGATAAGTCACGGAAGGAGACGATGACGTCCGGTTCTGCAGGGGGTCGAAGGCTGTCTGTCACATGCAGGAGGGCCATTATAGAGGATGTGAGACTTAAATAGCCTTGCGGCTGAGTTTACGGCTCGGCCTCCTGGGAAAGGCAATGTTATGTGAATGTAGGTGATCCGCTGTAACAGTAGACATGAGGCAGCCTCTTTGACCAACGAATATAAGTAGTCATTTTTGTCCTATCACTACATATGCAGTTCAGTTGCATTCGTAAGCGGCTGTGCCGATACCTCGTTATACCAAAAAAAGAAAGCAGGGGAAGAAAATAAGAGTAAAAGAGAATTCCAACTTAGGAGATAACGTTAGTCGATAAGATACTTCAATTAAGGTTGGAATTGGGACTTCATTATACCTCGTACTCTGCCAACGATCGTCAACTACGTATAAGTAAGTAATAAGTTATGGTGGTTACTTACATAATTGTAGCAACCAGGGGCTCTCCTACTGTACCTATTAGGTAGGTACGTCACGTTAGGGCATATGAAGGTACCTCTACTTATCACAGGTACCTACATGTTGGGCGAATTAAACAATACTTGTACGTACAGTACCTGCCTTGGTCCTCAGATCAACCAAAAGTCGTTAGTGCGGGTTCTTGACAACTTCTTCTCACCTCTCCAATTCCATTACTCCCTTCAAAGGTCACCGACCTGCAATACCTACTCGGTCCTGGTAGCAATTTACGAGAGCACCCGACCGACACACAAAGCCCTGACCAACAAGCAACAGGAACGCTGTGATCATCCTCTTCATTTTGCGATTGGGCAGCGATTAATTCAATAGGCGCAGTTCCTGTCCAGCTGGCGACGTCCCTCAAGAGAGCCTTGGTCCCACTCCAATATACACGTCCCAGTCAGATCTTGGATCTCGTCGCGTGGACACACACGACTTCTGCGCGTGCCATTTCTGCCAACCACCGCATTTACCTTTCTCCTTTGTCTACAACACACCAATATACGCCCATATCTCCGACGACTCTTGATACCCATGAATGCTTTTATCTAGTTCTTTCTACGCAGGGTATGATGGTCGGTGGATAGTGGGTGCCGCATATCACTATCACTACCGCTACCCCTACCGCTACGCCTACCGGTACCGCTGCTCCATCCTCGCAATCGGCGGCCATGGCCCCTAGCGCTGGGTATAAGGAGTTCTTTCCGAACGCTCCTCGCGCCGCCAGAAACAAGGCTCACGAGCGGGAACGGGAACGCGAAAGATCCGCAAGAGCTTCAGAGATTGCTGATAGGGATTCGAAGACAACAGCAGCTGCCCATGCCGATCGCGATGGCTTGAAGCATGACTCGTCGTCACTCCCTGATGCTGCGCATCCCCCGACTGAAGATTCCGAGTCCGTCCAAGGAGATATCCTCAATGGCGTCGGATCCGCGAGCTCTCATGCGAGTACAGTGTCGTCTGTCTTCAGCGCGAGCGCCAACAACACCTCGACTTATCAGAATTCTTCATCCCGTGCCTCGAATAGTAACCTGACTCCCCTTACCAGTATTGGTTCTCCGGCACACCCTTCAAGCTTACAACCCGCGAAGATGAATACCTTGCCATCTCCACGTGACTCTACAAGCTCAACCACGGCGTCATCCCAGCCCCCACGTTTCGCGGAGCGCCCCCCGGCCCGAGACCCCAACCGTCCCATCAAGGGCATCAAATGTATACACGATCCTTCAACCGATAAGACCTTGTCTTCCGCCGACAGGAAAACAATGAAACCCAGATACCAAAATTTCGGTTCGGTACGTATACAATACTATACTCGCGGAGAGGGGGGGGGGGCGTCATCTGATTGTGTGAATTATTTGGCTAATAAGAATTTTCTCGATAGGAAGATGACGCCCCCCCTCTAGATCCGCGCCTGGCCAAAGGCAGCTGGCTAGACTACATCAATGTGGATTTCCACCTTCCCAAGGCGAGGTTGCGCCAGACCCCTTACAGCCTGAAGCCTTATTCATATGACCCTGCGACCTCGATTGGCCCCGGGCCACCCACGCAGATCGTGGTGAGCGGTTTCAACCCCTTAATCACCTTCTCAAAGGTCGCAACCGTATTCGCTTCATTTGGCGATATCGCGGAGAGCAGTAATAAAATGCATCCCAATACCGGAAGCTACCTTGGGTTCGCAACCTTCCGTTACAGAGACTCCAAACAGCACCGACGGCCTGGACCCGTCTCTGCTATGGAAGCCGCTAAGAGGGCCGTCAGAGCTATGAACGGCCGCAGGATCGAGGCAAATCAAGTTAAGGTTGAATTTGATAGGGACGGGAAAAAGAGCAGACTCATGCTCGAGGCTGTTCTCAGGAAAGACCGTGAAGAAGCAGCTCGCGCCAGTACCCCCGCCGCCCCTGCTCCTTCCGCCACCGCTATACCATCCGTACCTACCGTTCCTACAGGACCGCGACCAAAGGCCGTGGATGGACTCGCACGACCGCCTCCTACCGCCCCGAGAGGGCCAGCCGCGGACCGGCAGCGGTCAGCCCCTATAGCAGAGCCGGCTTGGCCACTGCCTACTAAGCCCAAAGCTTACTCTCTTATCGAGCCCCAAATCGTTTCCACCACTCTCAAGGGCGAGCCATACATATTCGTCTCGGATGCCAGCGTGCCTGTCATGGCGACCACCATCTCCCATATGAAGAAGCGATTGAAGTCGTTCCAGTTCGACGACATCCGTGCTGATCGGACCGGTTACTACATCATTTTCACTAACACTAGGGAGGGGCGCGACGAGGCCTACCGATGCTTCCGGTCTGCCGATGGCAGCGCGTTCTTCACCTATACCATGGTGATGAGATTTCACTCGGGCGTTCCTTCGGGAGATCCTGCTCAGGGTTTAAGCCATCTTCCTCGGCGGAGCGAGCCGGAGAGGAAGTCGATACCCGAACCCCGCCCCCGAGAAGACCGCGAGTACCGTCGACGCGACGAACGTCGTCGTGACGAAGAAGCCGTCCTGGAAGAGGAGAAGAAACAGCGGGCTAAGAACTTTGATCCGGTGACGGAGGCTGTTGAGGTCATCAGAAGGGAGATGAAAGAACACTTAATCAGGCACATCAGGACTAAGGTCGCGATACCCGCGCTCTTCAACTACCTAGATCCAGTTAATCATGTCGCGAAGAGACGCAAGTTGAATTTGGAAGACCCCGCCGGCGTGTCGCGGCCTACAAAAAGCGTGGATGATCGGGATCTCACTCCCATCAGTACCCCGAACTCCAGAGCCGATCCGATTGAGCGCCGCACAGCGCGCGTCGATGTTACCGCTCTACCCCGAATCAGAAAGGTCAAGGGCCATGGAGCGGCGCAGCGCAACTACGGCTTTACCGACCCATTTGCTCGAAAACGGCCGACGACGGTACGCAACGCCTTCCGCTCACTTCATCACCGTCTCCAGCCGCCCGATAGCGACGATGAAGCATCCGAAGATGAAACGGAGAACCGCGACTCGCTTGCAAGAGATACCGAGGAGCCGGACTCGCGACCGCGCAGCCGTATGAGCACCGACGAAGATGCCTTCGAGGATACGTTCGCCGAGGAAGACTCAATGACGGAGGCGAGTTTCGCTCTGAACGACGGCGCTGTTCGGACGAAGAAGAGGAAGTTCGACTTGCAAATCGAAGCTGCGATCAAGCGGCAGAAGAAATCGGACGAGGAACTCTTTGGCGTTACTATTGATACTCTCGAGAACGAATTCCCCAGCCCCGTCGAGGACGTCGTCATTCCTGATGCTCCGGTTAAAGACGACAAGACCGCGGACGTCACCCAGCTTCCGACGCCCATTGAGAAGAATACCAAGAGCAAGAAGAAGGCGGCCACGGCCAAGTCCAAGAAAAAGACCAAAAAGCAACTGTTCGAGGAGCGGGAGGCTATGAAGAAACAGCAGCAAGAGGCATATGTCGAGGAAGCACTGGAGCAGGCAGATAAGGCGGAAACCCTTGATCCCGAAGAGCAGCCGAAGGAACCGGCGGTGACCAAAGATCTCGAAGAGTCTATACCAGAAGACGGTCGCTTCTCCAACACTGTGCTCCCGGCAATGGCTCTACCCGAAGATTTCCGCTTGGCGGTCGGATCCCTCCCTGACCTCCAGCTCCAAGCTAAGGACCGCCCCGACATAGCCAAGCTCAGCAGGAAGTTCCCAGTTGGCGACGTGGGTGATCCTAAGCTCTGGATCTGGCGGCACCACCGTGTACGGGAGCTCAACGCGGAAAACACCCCTATCTCGGAGCCGATCACCATCGAGGGCTACTATGTGTCGAATCCCACGGGATGCGCCCGTACGGAAGGAGTCAAGAAGATTCTCAATTCGGAGAAATCCAAATACCTTCCTCACCACCTGAAGGTGCAGAAGGCTAGGGAAGAGCGGCAACTTCGAGCCGCAAAGAAGGACGGCAAAGATACAGTGGCTGCCGCTGCCGAAGCATCCCGGCTTGCTGCCGAGAAGTTGCTGGCGAAGGGCAACTCGAGAGCGACCCGTGTCAATAACCGACGCTTTGTGGCAGATTTAAACGACCAGAAGAGGACCCTAGGCCAGGACTCCGACGTGCTCAGGTTCAACCAGCTTAAGAAGCGAAAGAAGCCCGTCAAGTTCGCTCGGTCTGCCATCCATAACTGGGGCCTCTACGCCATGGAGAATATCAACAAGGATGACATGATTATCGAGTATGTCGGCGAAGAGGTCCGGCAGCAGATCGCCGAGATCCGTGAGAACCGCTACCTCAAGAGTGGCATCGGGAGCAGCTACCTGTTCCGAATCGACGACAATACCGTCATCGATGCGACGAAGAAGGGAGGCATTGCTCGTTTCATCAATCACAGTTGTATGCCGAACTGCACAGCCAAGATTATCAAGGTGGAGGGTAGCAAGAGGATCGTCATCTACGCTCTTAGAGACATCGCCCAGAGTAGGTTAATTTCCATTGTTTGGTACTCTTTCGTGATAATAAGCGTCGGAACAGAAGACTAACCTGCGGTTTCTAGACGAGGAGTTAACGTACGACTACAAGTTCGAACGGGAAATTGGCAGCCTAGACCGCATACCTTGCCTGTGCGGCACAACAGCTTGCAAGGGATTCCTCAACTAATTCCCATGATCATAATAATAACTTGTTCATTCTACTCGGGTTTTTACCGATGTTGTTTTCGGCTGATATCTTCAGCCACCTCGAGTGGTGACCTGCCGCATAGTCGTTCTTATTCGACTCTCTGCCCTGGGTCGGCTTCGATATATATGCAAACAAAGGAGTCACTGAGGCCGGATAAAAAAAGTTGTACCATTAGGAATGGTTCGGCTTCCGCACGGTTTGCGGAACTAGGCGTTTCGGCGTTGGCGTGGTATGCCGCCCTTGGAAGGATACCAGGGTGAGCCATGGGGAATATTAAGCAAGAAGTATGGTGGAAGATAGAGATTCTTGAGTTCTTGGAGAGGCGACGCCATCATCTTCCAGCTTTACGTACCAAGGCCCTTTCGATTCTCAGACATGACAGGGACCCGCAGCAAATTAGTTGATGCATAAGTCAAATCGACAATGTACATACACTATATCCCTCCAGCTCTGACAGCTTCGCTCGAGAGCCTTTTAATCATACAATGTCCATACGTAAAGCGCACATAAAAAGGGCTTCTGCATGTTTTACCTTGGATCACATGGTATCTTCTGCGTCCTGCCCCGTCTAACTTGGGTGCCGATTTTCTTTAACCCCCGAAAACGCCCGAAGAAATACGCCGTAAGGCTAGAACAACATGATGCCCGCAAACTCCGTTCCCGCAGACTCGTAAGTCCATGAGCTTTGCTTGGTTCGTTAATGAGGCGCGCCGGGCAGCCTCTCGATAACGTATTTGCCCCTCGCCACGTTCATTATGGGGACACCGGGGATCTTCCGGATTCTTCGACAGAGGTCCTTGCTGCGGCGAGGTGTCAGTTCGGATATCCTCCGCAAGAGAGGAGACTCGGGGGTGGAATGAAAACATACTCATTGGTAGCCACAATGTATATGCCTTTACACCAGTTTCAGATCAGTATGCGTCGCAAAACCAGGCAGTAGACTAGAGCCATGGCGGGCAAGGAAGGTACTTACGGTGCTTCATGACCCTATCGACTATACAGTCATCGGCATAGGTTCCCTTTTCGCCAGGTATCCCAGTTAGTGACCGTTCGCTAGAATTGGTCGGAACTCTTCACTTTGAACGGGTCTAATGAGAAGAGCCGAAGAGGCATAGCGGTGGACGACATGCTCCTCAAACAAGCCACAAATGGAAGCGGGTGGGCCATCGGGGCCATAGTTACCTTGTGGTCACACTCTAAGCGCTCCCAGCGCTCGTCCCTCGCAATCCTCAGGGCCTGCCCAATCTATGTAAGTAAATGCTTTGGCGGACAAGTTGGCGGACAATCAGGAGACTTGAGCCCATAATAAGGAGCTTTCGATGGTCCTGAACAGAGTCCACCGACTAATGTATGAAGACAGAACGGCAACAGGCAACTTGAAGGGGGCCACATACGATTCTATACTTCGGCTGTAGCATATCATAAGTTAGCAACTGCCATAATAGAAGCCTTATGCCCGATACCCGGAAATAGAAGTTGAGGGCATGGACTCAGATATTGCTTACGCCCAATTTCTCCAATTCCTAGAACGCTGCGTCAGCTACCGTACCTCGAATCACTCCACACGAGCCAGAAACCCCATCTCGGATGACAGAGCCTAGGATGCGGCCCTAGAAAGGGGCCGTGACCAGGGGCAATGATACCGCAGCCGGGGGAAAGCCGTCATAGGAGTCCGGGGGTTACTCACGGCCATGACACAGCTTGTGATAATAGGCGTACACTTGGCATAAAGGCAATCCTGCACTTGGTCAGATATCTACTGCAGCACCCCACGTCCGTGACGAGCTAGAAGTACCATCATAGATTCCAAAAGAGGCAGTTTGCGCTGGACGGTGTGACCTGCAGAAAATCCGGAGTCAGCAGTCAGTCCCCCTTTTGCAGGAGGATTCTAGGTTTGCGGAAACGTACTGAGAAAGTTCGTGTCCACAAGCACCGAGTACGGAGGCTTCAGATTCTCGTTGAACTAGAGCGACCCGTATTAGTTTCCCAGTTTGTCCGAAGGCGTGTGGGTTTTAGGGATTTTACCTGGAAGAAGAGGCTCGAGGGCATCTGAGGCACCTCGCGGATGATGTCGTTGTTGGCCGTCACCTTGGCCTTCTGGGCGTTGGCGGCATCCGCCTTGCCGGCATTCTCCTTCCGCCTGCTGTCACGGCGCGATATGACTCGCTTGACCTATACGGAGAAAGACATAGCGCGTTAGACGTGAAGCTATTTCTACAGATATCGCACCGCATGCAAAACCGGCATGCGCTCGCGATCTGCACCTGCGCGGTCTTATCGATAAGGATTCACGCATGGAGCAGAAAGTGATTACCAACCTGGGCGAACTTGCGTGTCTTCTTGGCGACACCCATATTGGAAGGCTGTCAAATTTCGTTGGATATTCTATAAGGCTATCCTTTCTTTGTTTAAGCGGCTGAAGGGCGCAAAGGGCGCGAGCGTGGTTGTCTAAAAGTCCAGTTTTACATGGAGTGGCTGCCCCTGCAGCTATGGAGTACGTACGAAAGTCAGTTCTGAAAATAATTTAGTGGAGCAGGGGCGAATGCGCCTGGACCAGGTAGATTTGGTAGGTCTGAAATCGCCCACCATTGAGAGGTCGGAATATTATATGGCCGAGAGCCGTCCTTACTCACCCCCTTTCCACCCCTAACCAAAGCAAATGCGGAATACTTAGATCAATTCATATCAGACCCGCGGCGCTATGAAACTGAACACTCTTTCACAAGCAACCTCACTCCGCGTTATCACATATGACGGAGTCGCCGCGGAGCAGTGATGATAAGCTGGAGATTGAAGAGTCTTTCAGTTGGCATAGCCGGCCAGTTGTCCCCTCAAAACCTTTTTCGGTGTGTACGGCGTATACTCGGCACGGTTTGGCGCCCCGGGCTGGGCGGACTATGTATTGGAGGAGTGCGAGAGGTGCGGCGTCCGCACGCAAGGTGTTGGTTATTGCTGAGGTGATATGGCCTCTCCGCTAACGGCTTATGCAACGATAAGTAGGCGGACAATGGGCCAAGGGTGTTGGTTTACAATGTAGCGCCGCAGAACGACGATTTCAGCCGTAGCTTCCGGTTCGGTTATTACACACTTCACCGGCAGACGTCTATGAGTAGGAGGATGGAATAGGGGGCTCGGCTATATTATTACAGGATTGTAACGGAGGGTTCTCACAGAAGAAGTGCGAAGGTGTCTGTGGTCGGGTTAGTCCCTGCACACGACTGTTATAGGCTATTCAGGGACGGTTTCTGGGCTGTGCGTGAGCGTTGTCACCTGTATTGCGAGTTAAGTGGACATGGAGATGGCTGATAGGAGTTGCCCATGAGCAACTGGTTGAACAAGTTAACCCTCGGTCTTCTAAACTGTACGGCAATCCGGTACCCGGAAACGGGGGACCTATTGTCGCCCGCCATGCGACCTAAGCACTACCAGACCCGCATATCGACTATCTCTTAAGTCCTATACTCAGTAGAGGGCAAGCAGATCGAACTGGGGACTAAGCTCGACAGCGAGAGATATTCCCCCCACAAGAGATTGCAGCGGTGAAGATCTATATCGAGGACCTTGCGAAGGATATCAAAGATTTATAAGTTACAGGCGGGGTGCCTGTCACCATGGTCCAAGTTGAAAATGAGTATGGGTCGCTCGGAACAGAGCATGCATATACAACGGCAATACGCGACATCCTCAAGGCGAACTTTGAGACAGTACTGTATACTAATGATGGAGGAGATGACTGGACACTCGAAGGCGGCTCTGTACCCGGAGTGTTGGCTGAAATAGACGGTGATCCGTGGGGTGGCTTCAGTGCCATCCGACAATACATCACCGACCCTACTCGGCAACGCCCTCCCCTTGACGGGGACAACAACAACCAATGGCATCTACGGCAGATTCGTCAATAATGGTGACAACCGATACTCGCTCGAAAATCCCTTCATCTATCATGGTCCCGACTTGGGCTTTCCCAGCACCAATCTTGCTTTCAAAGAAGCGCCCCTGAACTCCCTCACTGACCTGCGCAATGTCCCCGACTCTCAGCGCCCCACGATAGAGACGCATGGGTTCTGTTTTATTGCAAATGAATCCGAAGAGGTGGGAAAAGTAGCAGATGAGAATGATTCTCAGCCGTATGCGAAGGAGATGGCAGAAGTTTTGAGAAAATTGCTGGGAGCCATCAAGGTGGTTCCGGTACACACTGCTGTATGTTTTGGCGCTTTCTCTTTTACTTCTCTTCCCTCTATAATATTACCCGTTGCGCCTTTGTTACACACCGGCTATCATGTACTTACGCATAAGTTGCGGCTGCGTATGTTTCTGGTGCCCTGTCTCTCCCGGAAGCTATCATCGCGGCTTACCTCAGAGGCCTGGCGTTTACCAAGCAGTCAATGACTGGTCTTGGCGTTGTCTTGTTGCAAGCCAAAATAGCCGGATTCAAAGCTTCCTGAAACCGTTTATGCATGCTTCATACTCAATAACACCTATCATACACATGGTAGGAAGTAGATGTTCGCATATGCGTTCGAGTCCCGCCCCCCTTGACGGCTCCGCTAGCCACAGATTCCGTTATGGAAGATGGGATATTATATATTATAATTCGTACCAGACAGCTACTAAAAGGGGAAACGTACGTATCCAACTTTCTGGTCACCTCAGCTTCACGTAGCCAGCAAGGGATAGGAGGAAAAGGGAAACACCCAGGGGAACTCAACACCCCCGGAAAAAAAGGCCAGGGGGGAGAGAACATTTCCTTCTCCAACCCCGATGCTCTGAATCCACCAGACCTACAAAGAACAACATAACATTGTAGCTCCTTTTTATTAATGACAAATGCACCTGTGGATCACATGAGTATTACGAGACTAAAAGTTTGAAGTAGTTTGAAGTAGTTAGCTATTTAAGACGTGATGTACGCCTGAAAATTACAACTGCGCGCTCCAGGAGAGGCAGGGCTGGTTCCGAATCCCAAATCAGGCCGGCATTTCTTTTTCTCCAAGTCTAACAGGAGCATTCTTTTTTAAGTTCATATGAACTATATCCAATGCGAGCGGCGCGGATGCGTTACGATTTCCTCTGCCATGCCACGAAAGCGCTGTCGACGGCGCACTATAGACAGTAAAATCCATATACACTTTGTGAGTTGAGAGAGAGTGGCCTCCTTTTTCTTCATTAAGGGGTACCCCGCCGTCGGCAGTGGCTGGGGAGTGGAGGGGCGCGGCGGCAGAGAACTGATAATGATAACGATGATGATGACGACCATGATGATAATACACGCCGACGCTCTGAACTCGTGCATCCCATCCTCCTTTAGCTCTCCGGATTGATTGGGGATTCCTCTTTATCCTCTAAACCTCGTGTCCTAACAGTCCGTACACACATACACACACATATATATACATAGAGCCCTCTACCTCCCACTCCCAGCCAGCCAGATACAATCCCATTACCTCACGTCTCTGCCGTCCACTTCTCTGAACACCGTCGGGGTCGGCGGGACATCCGTCGAGCCCGGGAGATTCGACGGCGGGTGGTCCTTGTCCTTGCTAGGGTCGGCACCGCCGCCGAAGTACTTCGTGAACTCCTCCCGGTCGTCGAACGGACGGGGTCCCAGGAGGCGGATCATGTCGTCGCGGACGAGGACCTCCTTGCTCAGCAGCTCCTCGGCCACGATGCCGATCTCCTTCTTGCGCGCGAGTAGGAGGTCCTTGCACTGCTTGTACGCCTCGTCGACGATGCGGCGGATCTCCTGGTCGATAGTCTCGGCCGTGACCTCGGCGAACGGCTTGTGAAAGCTGTTCTCGTCCTTCTTGAGGCTCAGGGTGCCGAGCTTGGGCGACATGCCCCACTCAGTCACCATGAGGCTCGCCATCCTCGTGACTTTCCTGAAGTCGTCGCTGCCGCCCGTCGTGACGGTAGGGAAGTGTATCTCCTCGGAGATTCGGCCGCCGAGCGTCATGGCCATCCGGTCCATCAGTTGGTTGTAGTTTAATAGATACGCATCTCCCGGTAGATACTGTGCGTATCCGAGAGCCCCCTGCCCTCGTGGGATGATCGACACCTTCAGCAGTGGGTCGGCATATCGGAAATACCAGCCGCAGATAGCGTGTCCCGCTTCGTGGTAGGCGACGGTCTTCTTCTCCTCTGGGCTGAGAACGAGGGACTTTCGCTCGAGACCTCCAATGACACGCTCTATCGCCTGCTCAAAGTGTGTCATTGTGACCGTTTTGGCGTCGCCTCTCGCAGCTATTTTGCGTTAGCCCGTCATCCTCGAGTTGGTTCGGGGGAAAGGACCCTACCAATGAGTGCAGCTTCATTGACACAGTTTGCGATATCAGCACCCGCGAACCCTGGTGTCAATGCCGCAAGCCGCCCACTGAGATGCTCGGTCTCCTCATTCGTCACGATCTTCTTGAGATACACCTTGAAGATATCCTGGCGCCCGGCCATCGTCGGTTTGTCGATGTGGACATGTCTGTCGAAACGACCGGGCCGCATCAGCGCCTTATCTAGGATGTCCGGCCGGTTGGTGCCGGCAAGCACGACGACTTGCTCGGAAGTATTGAAGCCGTCCATCTCCGTCAGAATTTGGTTGAGAGTGGCCTCCCGCTCATCATGCCCGCCACCAAAGCTCTTGCCCTCCGCACGCGATTTACCAATAGCATCGATTTCGTCGATGAAGATAATGCAAGGAGCGTTTTTCCGCGCTGTCGTGAACAAATCACGGACTCTAGACGCGCCGACACCGACAAACATCTCGACGAACTCCGAACCGCTCACGCTGAAGAACGGTACGCCAGACTCGCCTGCCGTAGCCTTCGCAAGCATAGTCTTACCGGTACCAGGAGGACCAGACAGAATTGCGCCTCGAGGGATCTTGGCACCGAGCCGCTGGAATCTTTCGGGCTTCGAGAGGAAACTGACGAATTCCATGATCTCCTGCTTCGCTTCGTCCATTCCAGCAACGTCGGAGAACTTGATCTTGACGGACGTCTCGTGGTTGAACCGTTTCGCCTTGCTCTTCCCCATACCAAAAATACCATTGCCTGCGCCGCCCCCAGGACCACGCCGACTTGCCCATACGAGAAGACCGACGAGTACAACGGTAGGTCCGAAGGCCAGAAGAAGCTTCATGAACCCGCTTTCCCCGGCGTAGCTGACGGGTATCCGTTCATTGCTGGGGATGCCCAGCTCCTGCTGAGCCTCGTCTAGCCGTCTTTCGAAGGCGTCGATAGAACCGATCGAAAAGTAGTAGTGGAAACCAGGGCGAGTCGCGGCGGAGTCAGGATACATAGCGCTAGTGGCCTCCCGGTTCAGCTCAACCCTCACCTGGTTACCGATTACAACCAGCTTCTCAACGAGACCTTTGTCTAAGAAGTTCTTCCTCAGCTCTTGCCAAGTTATTTCCCGGCCGCTCTCTTCGAACAAAGACGAATAGATCCAATAAGCGACGACGGTACTGATAATGGTCGTGAGCCAGTCGATCCGTGGACCACCCGGAGGTGGGGGCGGGGGCGATTTGGGTGAGCCTTGATTGTTTTGTCCGAATTCAAAATGCCGTCTGGTGTCTTGCCGGTCTTTGCCATCCTCCTTCCTTTCTTGGCCTTCGCGCGTCTCGGATGACGACTCCTCATAGCTCTTGGATGGTCTCGATGTCGGCTCGCCATTCTTCTGAGCTTTTGTCTCGCTATCTATTAGGTCCTGAAGAGTTTCGTCCGATGCCAATCGCTTGGCCAAGATATTGACGCCTTTCAATAAGGTGCCGATATCAGATAGGCCCAAGCTGGACGTCTTGCGCTTCTGTAACAGCTCATGCACTTCCTTCGGGACTCCTATTCTCCTGACTATCTTAAGTTCCCTTTTGTCCTTGTCCGTCATCAATGGGAAGTAGCTGTTGTCGATGACATTCTCTAGGCGCTTGTACTCCTCTTCAGTGAGGTAGACCCATCCTTCCTGGAGCGGCAGCCTGTCGTCGGTCGCTTCCGGTGCTTCGGCTTTGGTGGGACCAGGCGACGCGCTGCTTTTCACCTGCGGTGGCGAGTCGTCGGGCTTAGCCGGATCGGCGCCCTTCCTGTTGACCTTGTCGGCATCGTTGGGATCGCGCTTCGGCTTGCCGTTTTCGGTGGAGTAATATCGAGGCCGCCTAACAGCTCCAGCCCACGCAGAGGAGGATGCACTGAGGAGTCTGGGTGTTATCGATGCCCGCAATATGGGGCTGGAACGGGTATATGTGGTGAACGAGTGGTTGGCGACTCGCGCGAGACTCGTCGACCGCCGAATTAAGCTTGACATGTCGGGCAAGTCGGGAGCCTCAGTCCGGAATTAGGTATCCGATCCGGAAGAGGCGGGAGATACGTGAAGTAGGTAGGAGGGGAAGTGTCGAGCGGTGCTCCTGAGTCCGTATATTACCTCATTCAGGTGAATATATGGATTATACCGCCTCTGACGAAATCCCAGTTAAAAGGTCCCTCTGATTCTGATCCTACTTTTTCGGGAGTACGCCACGCATGGACGTTAACCTTGCAGATGCGGTTCGCCTCACGGGGATGGGGTTGTGGGAAGGTGATCATTAGAAAGCTTAAGCGCAAAGAAAGCCGCTAAGCTAAAGAGAGACTAGACTCCGGAGCTAGCCGGTAATGTAGCATGTACTTTATTACCTAAGCAACATACACCTGAAAGCACACATGACGGTGATTCGGAATTAACGGACTTTGACTAAACCGGCCGTTGACGACAGGATGCAGGAGCTAGTCATGCCTCTCTGTTACTATAGAATCGGGATGCTACTTGAGACATTCTGTTCATCAATCATTCTCAGGCTTGTTCGTGTCACTCGTACTGCGGAAAACGCCATATATCCCAATCATGTGGTATCGTGCCCCAAACTCCGTAGAACGCACTAGTAACTTCATGCCGTCCCCCTCACGACACCCCGTCTTCCCACCCTTAGACTTAATGACCCTGCGCAGTTACAGCACCGATAGCCAATACCTCAAGTCGGGCTGCATAGAACCTCATGACATGGCATACGGGGTCGCCCCAGATGACGTCCCGAAGCTGCTCGTCGGTTACGACCTGCGCAACGACGCCTTCAGAGAGCCGCTCCCGTAGGGGCTTCGCCCGCTTGACCTTCGCGCCGGGGTTGCCCGAACGCAGCACAACGATGCGCCCCGGGTTGCTAAGCGTGCTCGGAGGGACCTTCCACACCGGCCCCGCGGGCTTCGACTTGTTCGACTTCGTCGATGAGTGGGACTGGGATGACTTCACGGACGCCTTGGATTCCTTGGCGGAGAGCGAAAACTTGGACTTCTCCCGGGGTCCGTGGTGCTTGGAGGGGGCACCAGATGCGGAAGAACACTGCTTTTTTAACTTACCCGATGACTCCACCGCCGGCGCCGGCGCCGCCAGTAATTCGAGCAGACTCTTCACGTACGCCTTGTCGGCGCGCGCCACAGGATCCCCCTCGTTGACGAAACTGAGAAACATGGACTTCTTAAATTCTGGTCTGTTAGGCTTCTGCAACGGGAGAAGTGATACCGGCGGGGTGCCAAAGGTGATGCAATGCACCCGCCGGAAGCGACCGGTCAGCGCGTTGAGCTCCGAAGAAGCCGCTGGCGACGTGGCTAGCATGTGCGCATCTGCCGTGGAGTCCGCTGGTCAGAAAATGCTGCATGAGATACTGCCCGGGAGTGGTACGGGTACTTCGACTATATCTTGGGAGCCGGGTGCTTGAGTTCAGACTAGAACAGGCAAGCTCACGACAGGCCAAAAAGGGGTAAAGACAACTCAGGGGCATGCTTACAGAGCAAGGAAGCGATTGCACCGCCAGCGGAATGGCCGGTAATCAGGAGCGAGTACGAAGCTCGGCGAGGATCTTCTTCTAAAAGCTGCCGGAGACGTGAAGCAACTGGGCCTATCATCCTTCGAGCTACGGCCAAAAATCCGGCATGACACAGATTCCCATCATCATCCTGGCGGAGGTCAGGCAACCAGGATTAGAGAGCATTGGAATGTCAGCGCTTACCAGGAACCCAGCTGGAGAGGTCGGTTCCGTGTTCAGATTTACGGCCCAGTCCATAAACGTCGCCGTTCCGCGCACCGCAAAAACGATGGTGTCCATATGATCCATCGACACGGATTTCATACACATCGCCTTAGTCCCTGTCTTCCAGTCGGCGTTGACGTGCATATCGCGTTCTGCCCCCCTCGGCCTTTGGTACACTTTCTCCGCGTACTGTGCAGCTAAACATAAAAGGGGCCATGACGGGATGTACCTACAACGCGTCAACAACTCGAACGGGAATAACCGATCGTGGATGAGTAGATCAACCTCCTCGATGCGTGATTGGGGAGCACATACAGTTGTAAAGCGGGTAAATTTCGCGGGAGCTTAGAATTGGAATATAGATCTACCTTAGAGAAGTATCCCTTGGAAATGAGCGACGAAGCTACTGCTGCAGATTGGCCTTTCGGCAGGCCCTTTGTGTCGTCAACTGGACAACCTCCCGGTATCTGGGGTAACTGGGCCATGTTGTTGCTAGGAGAGTGTCCAGATTCATAGGTAAATAAATCCTTCTCGTGCCCGCTAAGGTGATCCCCATCTATCAGAGTCATCACGTTGTTGAATTCGGTCCATATCGTGTTATATATCGTGGCATCAGCCAGCTGGGCTCCGTAGGAGTGCCATCTTTGAAGTTCACCACTGGGCAGTTGGTGAGCATTACCTGGCATTATCCCATTCGGTAAGTCCACGGTTGGGTTGACCTTAGGTTTGCTTAAGGCAGAGCAAGCGTTGACACTTGGGTACGGACTGTTCGAGGGCATACCCGCCGGCGGCAGACCTAAATAGTAGTGTTGATTTACTATAATAGGCTGACATGGTCTCTGGTTCTCATAATGAGGCCGAGGAGTCATTCCGGCCAGAGAACCATCGTTCCCTGCCTGTGGCGGCGATGAAGACCCCGCGGGCCGGAATAGAAAGGCCGATGCTGGAGGATGGTGTTGATAGTCTGAAGGTAAACCCGAGAACTGTGGTCCTTGTGAGACGATCGGCGTCGTACCCAGTTGATATCCAAGGTGATCGACCAGGGGAGGCTGCTCCCCTTGCGTGGGACGTTTCTTCCGCTTTAGGAAACCCATGGTGAGCGCCAAGAGCCCTACATGAATACGGATGGATGGTGGCTGTTCTAGTAGAAATGGAGCATTAACTCAAAACGCTGATTTTTGGGTCTGAGTTTACGGGACCTCTACGTCATGACTGAGTACTGAGCTGAGGATTTGAAGGATAACAGTTGAAGAGAGGCGAAGAAGGCAAGGTAAAGAACGGCAAAGCAACGAGGCAGCTTGGAAGTTCGGTTATACGGTGGTGTTTAATCGAATTTACAGTGTATAGGTCACATCCGTCTGTCTGTGCCCTCACGCTAAACCAGTGCCCGGTCGCCTTTGCTACCTGGTGTGCCTTGCCGTTTCCAGCAGACCATCCCTGGACGACGGGCAGTTATCCATGCTGATTCGCCAGACGATATTGACTCGGCCCCAATGATTCCGACAGGGCCGCCCCCGCGTTGCACCTATGGTTAAACAATTGACGAACCACGGACTTCAGGTAGATAATGATGCAGCTTTGATGCAGGTGCCCTACCGGCCGGGGTCACTCTGTGGAATCTGAAATTTATGGTTGCGGTTAGGCTGCCCCTCAAAAGATCTGATTGCTTGCAGAATTTGCGTGCATATGCCGAGGTTGACCATCTCCCCTGATTTGGGCACTAAATCGAGACTACGCTATCCACCCGCATCGATGGCTGTACCTTGGGCGCTTACATCTGCAATTCTATTGTGGGCCGTTAGCGGACGCATCCGATTAGTCATAATACAGACATCCTGCATCAATAGGCACGACAATGGAAAGTCTTAGGCGCACTGGGGACTGTTAGATTGTAGATGTTTCGCTCGTTAAAAGCAAGGCGGATTAGTCCCCATCATAGGCTATGACAGAAGATTTGCGTGACCTTGAAGGCTAAAGTTAGTGGCCGAGCGTCATCTCCAATAAGGATCAAGCAAAGTATCGCGCAGCACGAGGAGTTAGTTGCAGACCAATGGATGACACGAATGGGCCAGTGCAATTCTCTGTGCTCTCTTCGAGCTGTACCGCAAGCAGAAATGCTACTGAAGCCCACACACCCGCATCGCCTCATGCAGTCCTGAAACGTGGAACATATAAACATAGAGTAAGATACCTAATGAGCAATGTTTGCCATCTTCAAAGAAAGCCTCGTAATACCTGAGGTAAGGGGGCTGGCGTCGAAAGAGCCGGCGGTTCACAGAAAAAGGAGCCAGTGCTGTCTTCTGCTGAGGCTCATGGAAAGGAGAGCGTGTGGAGATTTCCGTCTTTTGTGATCAATAGGTGGATCGGTCCCATTACAACCAAGCCTGTCCTGTGTTAGGATGTGCTTCGTGGTATTTAAGTCCTAGAAACGCTCCGCGTAGATAGCGGTCGATCAGTATCGTGGTTCTTCTGCTCAGGGGGTCGGCATAATAATACGGCTCCATGTCCTTTTCCCCTTTAGGACATTTGTCCTGTCTTTTGCACTGAGCACCACTTTTAGCCCTTACAATGAGACCTAAAAAGAGGAACCTCAGTAGTAGCGTACCGCCGCCTCAAAGTTCATTCACACAATCGTTTCCTGAATACTGGACAGTTGACGAGATATTAATCCCTTCCCTCTGCAGGCAACCCAACGGAGTTGACGGTGATGCAACGGATATCGATAACTGGCCAGCAGAACCAGCATATCGCCAAGGAATCGAGGCTTTGTATTCACGAAACGTCATGCTGTATATGACGGGCCTGTCTCCCAATACGACCTACAAGGGCCTCCTTGAAAGAATCCGAGGTGCAGGCAAGATCTATCATATCAGGATAAGAAGGGCGCCCGTCAGGGCAACCGTAGTCTAGCTGCTCTGGTTGTGCTCTGGGCCTTGACCGCTACGCGGCGCCTAGTACCTCAGACGGAGGGCACTTTGCTAGACGAGGATTCTTTCAAAGCAGAGGTCGAGGTAATCCCCAGGTGTTTTCAGATGCCAGTACCGACCATAACTAGCCAGTCCCGAGTTATCCACCTCACGGGCAACCTCCATATCGTAAAACGAAGACATCATCCTACGACTGCTACGCGCGACATTGTAGTTTGATTTGGATAGAGTGATCGTCATCGCGCTGGGCGGCGAAGAGTCAAAGCTCGAAGTCTACTTCGCGAGCTACGCGCACCAGGCTGAGTGGGCATACCATAAGCTTACTACGGATCCACGTGTAGCAGGCCGGATTACTACGGTATTCGCTCCATATCCATGTGATATAGTCAAGGACGACTTATAGGAGTATTGTCAACCTGGGTTAAGGTTAACTCGTTTGTTAGCGGGCACGGAGACGAGCAGGGAAATCATTGTTTCGAAGTTACTCGCCAAGTTGGCTGATATGCCTGGATAACAAATGGATACACTGTCATGTGTGGTAATTGACGATGCTGTTGTTCTCGCCATAGGTAAAGCATCTATGGTTACGGCTTTGGTGCCGGTCTCGAGGTCGATGCATGGAGACTCACGGGATATAGACCAAGTACTGGGGCGCTAACGAGTATGCGATGGAAGGAATATGCCGCGTATATAGTAATAAGAGATTCCCGCTACGGTTATGAAGCGCGACGAAATTGAGTGAAATCAAAGTATTATAGTTAGATTAGTTGGTATAGTATATACGGCATGATGTATGGGGGCAGTCCCGTTACATAGCCCCAGGTCTGGGGCGCCCCAGCCACCGCATTCACCAGCCACCCTCCTTTCCAGCAGGCAAGGAAGAAACACAACGGGCGCAAGCAAAGACTCGCAGACTCGAAGTCCGCGAATGTTGTGGCCACAGTAGATGAGCTGGCAAGCAGGCAGTCTCTGCCACAAGTCTCGTCTGCGCTCGATCTCGAGTTAAGCTTATCGATGGCGGAGCAGCTTGAGCTATGGATTTGTGGAGGTGTCCTGCTTGCCTAAGGGGCAAGGGTCGGGCATCAGAAGGAGGCGGAGCTGAAATTCCTTCATGAAATGGACATCTGCAGACAAGACAGAAGTTGGCCGAGATGGGACAGCGTTAGGGCGATCAGGTAAGGGAATATCCAGCAATGATCATGACCCCCGGTGGACGCAGTAAGATACCTGCATTCTCGCGCCACAGCGAAGACCGCCCGAGCGGCCGCACAACCAGGATGTGGAGATTCAGCCTTTGATCTCACATTGAAAGGATCTCTGGATGCCTGAGGCTCTGCCAGGACTGTAATCTGTAATCTGCCAGAAATCCCGGATTGCACTCCGCCACAATACTGTTCAGCCTGATTTGGTCATCGAAGCGTGCATTCTACCTACGGACTGTCAAAGGCGTGGAAGCGAAACTCTATATCTCGTTATCAGTGTTCTCGTATTGCCAGTATTGTCACGGCACTATGCAGCTACCTCGCGGCGGACACTGCATCATCGCTGCGGCATCCGGACTGCTTTCCCCGGCACTTGGTGCCACGCTGCCCATTATACCCATCCGACTCCGGATATCCGGTAAACACGACAGGAATATTGACGGTACTTCAACTTTTTTTTCCCTTCGCAAGTGGCTTTTTCGATCGTGAGGCACAATCTGTGACTGATGAACGTCCATCTAGGCTATGTAAGCACTTGCGTGGGCCAACGAAGCGAGCTCGCGCTCTGCAACACCACTTCGTCCGACCCTATCGCGATCGGTGGCTACTTCTACTTCAACAGCTTTGACCCATCCGATCCCCGGAACCTGACAGACGGTTTAATGATATTCAACGAGGAGCCGTTCAATAAGGACTGGGACGCCAACGACCCCAGAGACGCCGATGCCATCAAGTGGGTCAACGACTCGAAGCTTCTCAAGCTGCGATGGAACACCCGCGGCAGCGCCGCCGTGGCCGGGCTCGACAACACCCGGTGGATCGTGGACGATGTTGGCTTCGACATAGACGGCAAGCTCCAGATGTACGGCGTGGACGACTCGGCGTTCTCGGTCGGCATGAAACCCGGTGACATCCCCAGGGGCCTGAGTCCGAGCCAGAACTGGTACCTCTGCTACACCATCATGCCGGGGATGTGGGATGGTTATGCTGCGCTGCTCGGGTCCGGAGATATGCGCTGGCTCCTGACCTGGGCCCCTAGTGTGGCTCCGACGAACCCGACCTGTCAGGCAGTTGATGTCACTATGGAACCACTAAAGTTCGCTCATCTGGGGAAATCGGTTGAGAGGACTCCAGGGCAGTCGATAGAGCTGTAACGTATGATGATGGTACTATCGAACATCTTATTCAGACGCAAGATTAGAGAGGGCACCAAGTTACTCCGTATCGTGAGCCGGAGATGTTCTGTCATGAAATATCTGCAGCACCAACTGATCTCGATAGCTCAAAGCGAGCGACATGTCCAGGAGAAATTCCGGTGCTTGCCATGGTTTGAATAACGTCAGGTTGGTTCTATACATAGATGGTCCCTCTTGACGGTGCCGGACGGTTTGTCTTCGCATATCCCCGGTCCTCTCAATTCAAAATCCTATTTCACTATTCAGACAGCAATTTCGGCTTGGATCAAATCATCTACGACGATTGTCTCTTTGGTATCGTGGTGAGACCTTGCGGGTGTCGCCAATCCTGATTCCCTAAAATAGCACGGACAGACTTCCCTATTCGAACTTGATAAGGGGGAATTCAGAGTTTGATGGAGAAGTCTGCTGTCACAACATTGTAGGTCTCAACCAGCGGCTCTTGTTGTTGGAGCTCCGATTTTTAGTTGTCGGCACACAGGCTCGCAAGACCTCTTACATCCGGAATCGTCGTTGACAATGCATGACAGAGTATAACTGCCACAGAATCCAGTTTTCGGCTTGATCGTCAACGCATCATCCAATGTTTGTTCGCTCGCTTGGGCATAGACGCACGCGGCGAAGATTAGCTGGAGACAAGGATCTCCCAGTCGACAACCGGCCGAAACCCTCTATTCCACCTCTGAACAGCGGGGCGGTGGGTTAGCAAAGGCCGGAGCTGTAGCTTCGGCCTTCCCACAATCGGAGTCCACGAGACTAAAGGTGAAGAGACAGTTCATATTTCTACACTAGATGGAATTCCTCCTCATATCGCCTATCCACAATCTCTCCATCCATAATTCCATCGCAATAGCACTCCCCTACGAACGAATACCTCATGTCTTCAAGCCGACGAACAATATACGGAATCGTCGCCCCCTTAAACACAACAACACTATCGTCTGGTCGCATATCTAGCGGGCCCATGCCAACATATCCTAATCTTGTAAGGAAGGGTCGCTTGTTCCTGACCCCTTGCATGCTTAGGCGGTAGCGGCTTCCCCGGTTACGGCTCATAGACTCATTAAATGCCATTTGCTGGTGAAAATCTTCCGGACACATTGGAGTGTCACGCGGGGGGGAATTGAGCTCCAACATGCACTCTCTGTAAGCCTCTGCATAAGTGGCGTCCGCTCGAGTGGCATCGAACGCCTCTGTACGCTGAATGTCTCCGATTGGTACCCGCCATTCTGCCTCGGCACGTCTCGCAATGGAAGGGTAGATGCCGTTATTCTTTATACCGGAACGCCAGCACAAATCTTTCACCTCGGTCAGTAAGCGAAGCCATTTTTCCTTATAGAGAGCGTCATCGACTTTGGGTATTTCAATCTGCCACTTATGCCCAAGTTCCTCTATCTGGTCGACATGAAAGCCAGTCAGACTCAAAACCCCGTCGTCAGTCGTACTCAGAAGTCTGAGCGGACTAGTCTTGGAAGCCGCAAACTGATACGCGCAATCGTTCAGCGGAGAAGCAAATGAGTTGCGAGGTCTGGCCGTCCAATCGGGAACCCAGGATGGGAGATTTTTAATCTTTTTGGGGAATTGAGATAAAGCAATAAGATCCAGGCCGTCCTTCTCTATGATGGCTTTTGCTGTTCTAGTGTATATGAGGTCTATCCGGTGTTTCATCCCGTAGTCCGGTCTTATTCGCAACTGCTTAGTATCAACCGCCAATCCTAGGAGGCCCCAAATGCGATCGCAGGGTTCGGTTGCTCCCATCTTGTTGTCCAGATGGGTTTTACGTAGTAATTGGTATAGCGTGGTGCCGGTCCTGAGCCCAGCCACGAACCTTTTTCTCTGTTGCCGGATCGCGAAGAATGGTTGCGTAGAATCGTTTCTAAGGGCATTGAATGCCTTGTATAGTGCGGGTTTAGTCGCATCATCTGCTCTTGCAAGCATCTGTCGAGTGCAGTGATCGAATATCTGACGCGCAAGAAGTGCTTGCTCGGCGCTGATTCTCTGGTAGCCACAGATGAAGGTGGCTTTACTTGTCCGACTGAACTCCTGAACGACCCAAATTCTCGTGAACCACGGCCTCTTATGCCACTTTACCATAGCGCGTAAGAATTCCAGCGTGAATTTTGAGGTTGCTCGATGGCAGATCGCATTGAATTCGATGGTCTGAGGATCGTCTGGATCAATGTTGTTCATTATGCGGCTCAGAATGGGAAGACGGTCCGGGGTGTAATAATCCATCATTTTCCAGCCTTCAGCATCTTCCCCTACTTCTTTCCACACACGCATGAAGAGGCTCGAATTGGACTTCGTTTTTCCTAGCCAAACAAGCGTTTCTTCGGCAGCTTGATAGATTTCACCCATCAGAGCAACCTGCTTGTTTTTTTCCTGGTAATCTTGCTGGTTGATACAAATCTGGTCGGCCCAGAGCGTGACAGGTTCAGATGGGTGCCGGAGATGTCTGAGCGCTCCCTCTAAAGAACTGGTGATTGCGAATTCCCCGCCGTTGATATACAACCTGGACGTAAAGCCCCCCTCGCCCCACCTGTAAGAAAGGGCTTTGAAAGGGACTGCACCTGGAGAATAGAGCGGTGTCCAGAAGAGATTGCAGTATAGAGGGCTCTGTGACCAGTCTTCGTCTATGGAATAGCTCGCTGGAGCGAGCTCAAGAAGGCGGATGGAGGGATCCTGGCTAGGTGCCCCAGATCTCCAAGGCACAGACGCGTATGAGAACAACGTCGCGTTACTTTGAGCCATGGTCATACAAGACAGATAAGGACGGAAAGCGTGATAGTATTTGATAGACTTGTAGCTGGGTATCGCACTATGATGACGATTTGAGAATTGAACTGAGGTTTGATCAACTCAGAACTGAAAAACAGCAACGCCTTCCCCCGCAAGTTGGCGACAAAAAGCCTCATTTTCACGTGACGAGGGACGAACAGAGATCAAGTGCTAGTAACTTAATTACTTGATTAGTCTGGTTAGCCGCCGAGAGTGAGGCTTAATGAGGCTGCAGTGCTAATCACATTTATCATTCTCATTGCATGGGATCCCCGGATGGCTGTAAAGCGATCTATCAGACGCCCGTTGCAGAGGCACGAAAAGGTTCTCAAAGCGCGGCAGCGAAATCGGTAGAGATCCGGAGGCAGTGAGTCTTGCACGGCTTAGAATCGAAGTCGAGTCCGTATTCGCAGGCCAGTAAAAAGAAACCGCTTATACTCTTATTGACACGGAGATGATTCCTCTTTAATTACCATGGAGGCGTAGACTTAAGTTTTCGGCGATCGCACACAGTTGGCGTTTCCGTTCATACATTGGTTTGCTAGTGCTACAGGTCTAAGGTTACTGCGAAAGGAAGGCTTGCTTATTTTACGTTACACAGTAATAGCTGTTTATAGTGTTGTTTCCTTTGCAAATCCGGTTCAGAGCAAACAATAACATGCTTAGTGGAAGATCCTGGTACGCAATAAGTCTTTAGTTCGTAGCTAAATCCGTTTAAGTCAGTGCCAAAGCGTACCAAGAGAGTTTCATAGCTTTCCGTTTACCAATGCCTAATTTCGAATTTGATTAGTTTACTGTTCAACTTCGCCGGGTTTATCATCTCTATATCGTGGCTTGTTTATCTTGCACTCATCTCATAATATGGGCTGGTGTATGTTACGGTGTTGTTCTATTGTGGTTCTCTTTAGTAATTACCCTAAATTACGGTAGCTTGATCCCATGACTGCGGCTATACGTCTTTGCCTGCTTCGCGAACGAGCTTTGGCCTTCCTAAGCGTTGGTCCGTAATATGGAATACCTGACAAATATAGGGGAGATCAGTGGTGTTCTTGTATTAGGCTATTGCTTGTGCTAAGCACCCGGATAGCATTTAAGTAACCTAGCCACGGAATATATATACGCCGATCAGTAGGTGGTCTTTCCGTGTACGGGGTGCACTTTGTACACCTGGCTAGCCGACACTAAGCGGCGACGACGTTAATTTGATTTGCTGTCGCATTATACAGGCCAGCTTTGACGGCCCTGACGGCTCGCCCCAACGCCAAGGGGTAAAGCGCCCCCGCAGCTAATTGGCCCCAGCTCCCTGTCACATCGCCGATCGCCCAGCTTCCACCCAGCCCACCAGCCCACCCAGCTGAAGACTAAGTCCTTCAGCTGAGCCTTGGCTTGGTTAGGGCAGCCACTAGTGGAGATTGCTTTTAGCATCTCCAGTACAGCTTTCTCGTTGTTACAGTTGATTTTATGTGTATTTAAGGAGGCTTCACTACCCTCCCTTTCTGTCTAGGGCCTCTTAAGGTCAACCTGATAATATCCTTTTCTTCAGCCGTATATACTTCTGTGTGTGAAGTCAGGGTCTCATACGTATTGATCGTATCATAACGATGACACCCATAAATACAATCATGCAGGTCATGTGGTAACGCTAGTAGAATTCAGGTAGAACCGACGGGTAGGGGGCCCCTGCTAGAGCTGCCAAGTTTACCGCGAGAATATAGAAGGGGGCACCACGAAGTATCTTGCATTCCAACCTTCTGTTACGTAGTAAGGTTCTCAGCTATATAAGTACGGTACTATATGGTAGACGGTCAACTGCCTACTTAGGATGTAGTTCCGACGTCTAGTTGACCCCGCTTACCATTTGCTCCTCCGGCAGAGAGACTCGGAGTCTTCGCATAGACACCAGACAGTAGACTAAGATCTAGTTATAAAAGTATGTAGGAGATCTCTGTAGAATGGGATCCTGGTATTTATACTCCTCACCGGAGCAATGATTGTCTGGGGATTTCCCTAAAAAGCCTCCTAATCAATGTCTCTGATACACTCTTGTGTCAATACCTCCAAGACGACACAGTTGCAAAAGCAAGCTGTTGCCTCCGCGCGGATCTGATGGCGGCAGGCTACAAAATATCGCTGGGTGTCCTGCCCAGTATCCGAAAAATGGCATCAAGCGCTGCGTTCTCCTTGACCATCCTATCCTATCAGGCGATCATTCCCCAGGTGTCTGGCATGTATTTCGTGTCTCGAGAGGAATGGGGAGCCCAACCTCCGAAAGAAGACTACACGCCAATGACCGACGCAAAGGGTGTGAAAATTCACTACCTCGGCGCCTTGTTCAGCGGAAGGGAGCATTCCGAGTGCGATGACATGATGAGATCTGTGCAGTCCGATCAGATGTCAGGGGAGTACTTCGATGTCGCCTACAGTCTTGCTGTTTGCCAGCACGGGTATGTGTACGATGGCAGGGGCAAGGATCATCGGAGTGGTGCCAACGGGGACCAACAGTTGAACGCCGACCATTATGCTGTCCTTGCATTCCTGGCGAAGTTCGGGGTCACGCAGCCAAGCGTGTCGCAGATCACTGGGATTCAAGATGCGATCGCATATCTTCGCCGGGCAGGTGCAGGTAATGAGATCAAGGGCCATCGTGACGGTTATAACACCGAGTGCCCCGGAGGGCCACTCTACGAGCTGGTTCGGGACGGTACTCTCGATCCCGGCGAGCTCTGGGATGGCGGCTCGCATACTGTCCAGGCAGGAGAGAATCTGGACGGCATAAGTCTCAAATACAACGTCCCAAAGCGCTATATTATCCAGGTCAACAAACTCGAGGCGCCCTACGATCTGATTGTTGGTCAGAAGCTGGAGATTCCCGCTCGTGGTGTTCCGCTCGGGGAGAAACCGCCAGGGGGTGATGACGGCGACGACCCTGGAGAGGGCGGCGACAAGCTCACGCCGTTTCCAGGAGCGGAATGGTTCAAATCTAAGCCCGTCAGCTCGATAATTACAGCAATGGGGAAGCGGTTAGTCGCTGTTGGGTGCGACAAGTATGGCCAAGGGCCTGGTCCTCAGTGGACTGACGCGGACCAGGCTTCGTACAAGTGCTGGCAGGAGAAGCTCGGATACACTGGCACCGATGCCGATGGCTGGCCGGGCGAAGCGTCCTGGAGCGAACTGAAGGTCCCTTGGACTGAGGACGGTGACGTTGGCAACCAGAAATTGACGCCCTTCCCAGGTGCGGAATGGTTCAAGTCAAAACCCAACAGTCCCATCATCACAGCAATGGGAAAGCGACTGGTCGCTGTTGGATGCAACAAGTACAGCGAAGGGCCAGGCCCGCAGTGGAGCGACGTCGACCAGGCGTCGTACAAGTGCTGGCAGGAGATGCTCGGATACACTGGCGCGGACGCTGATGGCTGGCCAGGCCAGACAAGCTGGGAGAGGCTGCGGGTTCCATGGACCGGTGACTTCCCTGCCCCGGATCCACTTCTATATGAGCCATTCCCCGGAGCCGATTACTTCAAGCAGCAGCCAAGTAGCTGGATTGTGAACGAAATGAGCTTACGGTTGGTTGCTGTGGGCTGCGATAGGTTCTCGACGGGTCCAGGCCCAGAGTGGGTTGACGACACCCAAGAGTCTTACGCATGCTGGCAGACAAAGCTTGGATATACGGGTGAAGACGCAGACGGATGGCCGGGCGCCGCAAGTTGGAGCGCTCTTAAAGTCCCTCGTGTGACCCCCTTGCCCGTCGAACCCTTTCCAGGCGAATCCTGGTTTAAATCTGCGCCGAATAGTCCTATCATCACTGAGATGGGCAAGCGGCTCGTCACCCAGGGCTGTAATGAGTATGCGTCTGGTCCCGGGCCACAATGGACAGACGCGGACCGCAATTCTTATCGGTGTTGGCAGCAGAAGTGTGGGTATACTGGCAGTGACCTCGATGGGTGGCCTGAGGAGGACACTTGGGAGAAGCTAGTTGTTCCAAAGACCAGTAGTTAGCGAAGGTGGGGAGAAGTCAAATGAACCTCCCATTTCCGTGACAGCCAAGATATTCATAACTAAAATGGTTCTAATATACAGCGATATATATTATTGTAGAATCCTCGTTAAGAGCTACACAATATTACCGGATTCACCTTTATAGTAAAGTTATTAAAGGGTAGATGTCAACAGTCACAGTGATCGAATGCAGGAATCTGGCGTAACTCTCTGTATGTTCTCTAAGGTGTTCTACGAATGGACAAATCTAGTCCGCGGGCAATCGCCCTTACATACACGATTGGTTGACAAAGGATCGTCCGTAGATAAAGGCTGTCCCAGGCAGCATTCTGCCGCCTGGCCCAAACAAAGCCTACCAGCCGGCAACACCTGAAAGCACCAATTGCCGACAGTAGATATATATATATAGTTTAAATAGAAGAAACGCATTCGAAAACTCGTTTCTTATCGAAAAGAGCAGCTATAAATGTATACTCTGCATCAAAATTTAGCCCCCAACGAGGGCTACATAACTTCATTTAGCTGCAAATTGGGGGCCCCCTTGTTGTCAAGATATATCGCTTTGAAGCGTATATTCGAAGTCAAACGTTGTGATGCAAAAAAAGGGGGGGGGTGATTCAGAAGCTAAGTGGGGCTGGGACACTCTGATTCGAAAGGGCAATTAAGAATCTCAAGCCACACATTGTGCTCCGCAAGGAAGATTAAGCCACGAGCCATGCCGGGCTGATCCACAATTCGAATTTAGGTACGTGTGCCTGTTTTATACTTAGGCAGGGAAGAGCAGGGGCAGGGACGTTATTGGGCGGCGACTGCTCACATCCTGGAGCTTGTTGCCGCATCTCAAATCCCCGATTTAATGTGATGTTGTATGGTTTGATTGACTAACGTTAGGTAACAACCTCACCGTCCTATTACATGGAATCCTGGCCCGACGATAGCTTCTCTCAATCAATATCTCTGAGAGATGCCTCTAAGAACGTCATGGATTTTGTCAGTAACCCATATTAAATTCACGGTATACTTGTATCCGAAATGCTAATCTGATTGAGTTCCAGTGGGCGCGCCTGGTAGCAAATACGCCGTTGTCGCGGACCTCGAGAAAGGATGCGACCAGGGATCCTATCAAGCGACGGCATCGTTTCGAGAAAGAATATGGCCAGCTGCTTGTTAGTGTCCCAGTTGCCGGCTTCTCCGGATCCATCTCCAAGACTTGCGGCATCGTTGACTGATATTTGGCGGAACAGCAAATATGGCGAAACGCGTCGAACCTCTCCAGGGATGTCGACTCGGCCGAGAACCTCGAGATCCGTTTACAGGAACTCACCAGCATGCTAGTCGACGAGTCCAGACGACCCCTTCCCCATCCGTGTGTTTCCTTTTGCGCCACGAAAAAGATATACGTCCCCATTGCGAAGATAGCGACGTCGTCAGACAATGAATGGATCATTAGGGAGGCGGTTCTGTTCTTCGCCACCTTGGCCGAGAGCGAAGAGGAAGCTTTCCTGGAGAGCGATACGTTTTCCGGCAGCCTGACAAATCTCTTGGGTCGCATTACTGGCGCCAACAGCATGCGGCTAGGATCCGACACCGAGGTCCGAGTGGTGGAGCTGGCGTTCAACATTACCACGAAGATTAGGCTCGAGTCGCATATCCTACCGGCCTGGTTCAAGCCGCATCATGATACCGACACGCAGGACGATAAATTCAAAGACGAGAGAGAGAGGTTTGCCGGGAGAACTCAGAAAGAAGACTTCCCCCTCTTCTACATCTTGATGGATTATATCCATCACGAGGGAAAGATAGGCGACTTTGCTCGGACAGGTCTATTGTACATAATGGAAGCTGCCTCGACCTCGGTGGAGTTGGAGCAATGGGTCGTCGAGAGTGATCTTTCCACCTTGATGGCGACTGGGCTGGGTGCCCTTTATAGCCAGCTGAGTCGGAAATTGGTGGTTGATCATCCTCCACACAAGCTTCCTCCGGTTCTTGCCCTCTCCGACTACCAACACCCCGAAACGACGTTCGAAATCGTCAGCTCCTGTGATCCAGACTTTCAACTCCACCTCGAGACCTTCCTTTCTCATCTCCTGTTCTGGCAGGATGTCCTGAACCATTGCCGCTCGACGGAGATCAGATCGACGCTTCTCGAGCATTTCCAGGTCATTTTCTTGCAGCAATTATTGTATGTGCTCCCAGGAAACTTCCACTTGAGGTCGAGACTCGCTCACTGGTTATAGATACCCCTCTCTTTTGGAGTCTTCTGATATTGATGGAGGCTCGTCGGTTGCTGTTTTGACCTATCTCCGCCGCATACTTGAATCTTTAGATCATCCCGACATGATTAACCTGATCCTCCATTACCTCCTTGCCCTTCCCGATGCGGGATCACTAATCCCCTCGGGTGCGGAGCCATCAGTAAGCGCAGCGCGCAGACGCAAGTCCATGGACCTTGCGACCATGATGGCTACCAAGGCCGAAGCCGAATACACGCCACTGCTCTTCAACTTGGTTGATCTAATCCAATCTTGTCTCAAATCGCCCAATCAGCAGACAGTTTGCGTGACGCTTCAACTACTAGCGACGATTCTTAAGCGGCATCACCGCTATGCGATAATAACCTTATTACATACTGAAAGTGTACACGGTAGCGCCTCGCAGAGGACTGTTGGGGCCCATCAGCAGGAGATTGAATTCTTCATGACTATGGCTGAGTCTGTCGGTGGTCAAGATGACTTCGATCAAGTCTATGACACTATTCTGAAAGACACCATGACTCGTGTGGAAGGCCATCCGTGTTCATTGAAGCTCGTTGCGCCGAAAGTCTCGACGAACAACCACACCCTTCCATCTATTCCCGATAGCCTCCCTGGCGCACCTCAAGATGTGCCACCGCATACCTTAAATCCTCATGACCCATTGCTTAATAACATCCTTGACTTGCTTGAATCTTTTTTTATAAACCCTGTTGAGATCAATCTGTCGATTACAGAGGTTATTCTGGATATGGCCGTATGCGGCTATATTAGCATCGAGGGGTGGCTTCTACGACACCCCACGAAATACCAATTTGAGGAGGATCACGATGAACCAGAACTGGGACTCGAACCTGAACCCGAACCTGTTCCTTCGCCACAAGATGAAGTCACTGCCATACCAAACGAGCTGGGAAAACTAGAAGCAGTCACCAGATGTCGCCGGCGATCGAAATGGCAGCCATCAACACTCCCTCGCATTCTATCTATTATTGAGTCTCTAGCAGATCAGCTCAAGTCGTTCCGGAGTGCAGTACCAAGATTCGAGGAACTTCTACAGCAGCGTCGCGAGGCTTTCCAGACCGCTGACGCGATATTACCTAACCCGCAAACAGCTCGGGTTAGCTCGAAGTCGCCCCATCCCGGGACTGAGGGGGCAAGTCTTGATGGATCACGATCAGCGTCACCCGCTAGACCTAGCGCTTTGGAAGGAATCGCTCAGAGGATACTCTCCGAACTGAGCACACCAACCCGATCAACCAGCCCGCGCGGACGGAAGGAAGCAAGCCGTGGTTCATCATCGCCTTCGAAGCCGCTACCGCCTATCCCCAAGGAGCTCGAACCTCCGGGCCAACGCAGATTCTCCCAGCAATCCTCGCCGGCAGGCCAGAAAGACGAGTTCGCCTCGGGGGGAAGAGCCAGTCCCGCCATGACCGAGGCCGCTCCATATGCCGCGGTGGACCAGGAAATTCTTTCTAGACGCGTCGGTCTGCCAGCACAGAAGGTAACCCCGATCCCTCTGCACCTCAAACAGGACGAGGTGAAGGATACTGGCATCGAAGGAAATGCTGGAAATGAGGACGAGGAGGAACCAGTTGACGCCCGGGGTCCGTCCAAAGATGAGGAGCAACCCAAGGAGGAGGAACCAAAAGAGGAGGAGCAACCCCAAGACGCGAAGCCCGAGCAAGAGGGGCAGCAGCTCGAGGGTGAGGAGCAGGGCAAGGAAGAGGGACAGGCTAAGGGAGAGGAAGGTGAAGCCGCAACACTCTCAGATGCGGATGCGCCCCCTGGAGAGAAAACGGCATCGGTCTCGCACATCCTCACCAACGCCATTATCTACCAGTCCTTCCTACTAGAGCTCGCAAGCCTTGTGCAGGTTCGAGCGGGGCTCTTTAACGAGGTCCGTTTCGCTTAGATGGTATCTCGAGATGAGACCTTTGGGTAGGCACGTGGGAGCAGGGAGAAATGTGCGTGGAAATATTCCGCGACGGTGGCACAGTAGTACGTATTGCTGAGCGCCCGGGTCCGCTGGGGCGGCTAGCAGGCCACGAATTCATGATAGACTCCAAGAACGCATAGCGGACACTTACTAGAATGCCCAGGGGAGGGGCGGGTTTAATATCCGCACTGCTTGGTGCAAGCCCGAGAAGAGATCGCAGTTGTAGATGCAACTGTTTTCTAAGAATGCAAACCTACTCTAGTGAGTTTAGATGAGGTACTCGCGGCCCTGCTCCGCAGCCTAAACGCCCTGCCAATGCAACGTACTCGGTAAAACCAGCCCTCACGTATTGAAAGCAATAACATAGGTATAGACCGCGTGGTCATATCTCCTTTGATACCTTCTCCCTCTGCTGACTAGCATCGGCTATTCAATTAAACCCAACGATCCCTTCGGCAACGGGAAATAAAGCCGCCCCGTCACCTTCACCGCCACTGTCCGCCCGGTGCCTTCTGCTCCACATGGTCACCCGCCGCCCGATGATCCCGTCGCCACCGACGCCGAGCGGCAGCGGCCGCGCGAGCCGTATCTCGGTGCTGCACGGCCGGGCGCCCGTGTCCATGCGCCGCGGCGCTCCCTCGCCGAGTTCGAACTGGTATAGCACGGGGCTCTGGGACGCAGGGGTAAGGAGGTCACCCGACGCGCTGGGGAGCGAGTGCTGTTAGTGCGTCGTCCATTCTCGGCGGGAATGCTGGTGCCCTGGGGGAGCTGGAAGGCTAAGAAATGGAAAGGTGGGCAGGAAGAGGGAGGCCGGGAGGCCATAGGATAATATATATACATAGAGAGAGAGAGATGCGGTGGCTTACTGGATGCCCACCACGTAGTCGGCCATATTTATGGTGACTGCCGCTGCGCCCGCTGTCTCGGAGTTGGGGCCGGGGAGCGCGTGCGGAGTGAAGGTCGCGTGCGTCGCGACCGCGGATGTGGCACCCGGCTGCTGGCTGTGGAAGACGAGCTTTCCGGAGAGGGACGGGAAGGGGTTGGTATTGCTGCCCTTGTCCTCTGCTGGTGAGGTCGGCGTCGACGACCGGCTGTCATAGGGGGCGCTGAGCACCGCTAGGGCGCCGCCGAGGCTGGGTCGTGGGAGGTTGTGCCCGCACATCTTGGTGTTCCTGTTCCCGGGGGCTGAGGATACGGGGAGCGCAGAGTAACGAATTCCCGGAGACGAAGTGTTGAGTGTTTGGATTCGGGCGCAAGACAATAGAAGAGGTCGTCACCCGGACGCCGTAGGTTTTGAATGGGGAGGGAGGGAGGTTTCCAGGGGTCTGTATGTACGGAGGATACCCGGATGACCACCTTGATGGTCAGTCACAACAAGCTGAGGATGAATCAGTCGAGATATTGAGGCCTATATATTGCACTGCATTACCTGTTCAAATGCGACCCCTTATTTTCTTTCCCTCTCTGCCCAAGAGATTGGCACGCGCATAGAGTTTATTAATGGGCATTGCGATGTGCCACTAATTAGGTGCCGCAGCCAATCAGCGTCCGCCCGTCTTCCGCATCGGGAGTCGTACAAAAAAGAGGGTAACGGTGAGCAAGTTTGCGGGCTTTGAGTCAGTTTGCGCCCGATTTCTCCTTCTGTCGCGACCTGAAACATTATGGGCACGGGATTATTTGAACCGTCGAAAGGTGGTCGGGTATCCGTATATTACACATCTGCTCAGCACAGTACGGACGCCGCGCTTAAAGCATCATAATAGCTGATAACAGCAAGGGACCGCCGACTAGGAAGAAACCCGGCGTTATCAGAGACGGGGAGCCGCTCTTGTCCTCCTCGTTGTCACCGTTGCCCGCCACTTCACTTTGACCCCCATCTTGACTCTGATTTTGGCCCTCGCTGTCGGCAGCGTCTCCACCTGCTTCTCCCGTCGCAGTCGGCTTGGCATCACCGCTCACAACCGTGACCGTACGCGGAATGCTATTATACGTCCAAGTATACGTCGCACCACTGACGGGGCTAGTAATGGAGCTAGCAATGTTGGAGGTCGTTGCGGTCCCGTTGGGGGGGAAGTTTCCGGGCTCATAGAAGGTTCCCGAGTCATCACCTCCGGGTGGCGTGAAGCCCAGGGTGCTGGCGCAGGGGAAAGCCTCCATATATTCGGTACACTGGGGCCAGTTCTCATCCTGTACAACGAGGGATTGGTATATCTCGTCCGCTCCGAGGAGGGAAGGGTCAGTACTGGGACAGACTTCCCAGAACCTACGGTACGGCTGTTGTATTAGCGGGTGATTTCTCGTATGTTGTGCTTATAAGGGGGAAGGGAGGGAGATATTTCAAATCATGGGGAAGAACTGCCTACGTTGAGAGATACGCGCTCTCGGCACAGCACATGCAGGCTTGACCAAAGACCTGAAGTTCGTCGGTGGACGTCAACTGGCCTGCGATTTCCTCGCCATGTGTACCGCACGTGTCTAACTCGTCCTGGGATCGGTATAAGGATGTTATTATCTTGCCCATATTGCATGAACAAGAACCAGGGGCATTATCCGGTGGCGGGTAGAAGGGAATCGCGTCGAACTCGGGATTGAGGCAAAAGGTCCCAATATCGCCTGCGGTTAGTTGATACTCGCAACTATAGACCTTTTGGTGTCACTTAGTCACTGTTGCCTGCACTTCCTGACACTTCCAGGTCCTTTGGTGCCTGGGTAGGAAGTGCCACTCACTTGATTCCAGCAATGTCGACCAGCGCAGTCGATCATGTCCATCGTCTGTATGCAGGAACACACATTATGGCAGTCGATGTTCTGGTCTCTGCAGTTTTCATTGATACAGTCAGTCCATGCCTCATCTGCCTCCTGGTGACACTTCTCCATTCCCGACCGGTCAACGCAGCCGTTGGATTCGAAGTAGCCGACCTTGGCGGCCCACGCCACCGGCGATGAGGCAAGACTCGCCGCCAGCATAAGGGAAGCTAGAAGTCGAGGCATCGTGGAGGGGCAGAGGGATGGTTCTCGCGGTGCAAGAAACACAGCAAGAGGAAGACAGTCATATCCCAGGCCTGTGCTCGTATTATATCTGGGGTCTCGTACGGGGAAACGGGACATTTCCGCTGTGCGGTCCACTGGGGCTGAGATCCTAGGAGCCGGGAGGGCCCGGTCCATCCACTTACGTGGAGCCACCACGTGCACATTGTCCAATGGAGTGCCGAATCACAAGATGAAGCCTTAGATATCTGCCTGCCAAGCTGTCAGGCCTTGTCGTCAAGAGATCGTCGTGCCACAACCGGCCGTTGCCGAGGCCGCCGGCGCCGGTGCCATATTGTACCGAGGTGGCCTCGTCTCCCGTTAGAAAACTCGTCAGAACCATTGTTGCCAGCTGCCCCATGTCAACGTACCAGGTATTATTCTCATTCTCACCTGTGAGCCAAAAAATGAAAAATAAAAATTTTTCATTTGACCCCCTCTACGCTGCTGTGATATCCTCGTCCGTTTAGAAGCGCGCTTCGAGCGGTCGTCCAATCTCTTCCCCTAGCTGACCCAAAGCCTCTCGGGCCGTCAGCAGGTTCCTCGCAAGTCCGATAGCCAGGCCATGGAACCATACCGGGCTTGGAACGCCGCGGCTGCAAACGTTGCTATGTCAACGTAGCCAATCAGCGTGAGCTCAATTCTGGTATCGCGATCATCTATTTGCCAGTTCGCAACCCCATGCTCATCCAGGTCCAGCTACTCCATGCGCCCTTGCTCAGGGCCACTCAGCCATGTGCATTGCCTCGTCATGCGGTGGTCTCTTGGAAATGATTCTTAACGCCATCGGCGTACAATTACATTAAGAGAGTGAGAAAGTGCGGAAGGTGCAACACGCACATGTCCCGAGTCGACTTCCGCATTCGGAGCTTGATATGCAGCCGTGGTTTGAAGCCGCCGAGGAACTTGGCCAGATCCTCCCCCATATTCTTCCTCTGGAGGCTTGACCACCTCCAAAGGCAGTATGATGATACCGTTACTGCGACCCGTCAAGGCTTATGTGCCTTTGGGGTGTTGCTGGCAGGCCGCCGCCAAATATGTACCTACAGCGCCTGAGATCGAGGAGAAGCGGGGGTGGCCTGCGCCGAAACTTCATCATAGGATTTTGTGCTTGGGACCGGGGAATACTGATAGAGGTACTGCAACCAACACCTGGGGCAAGGCAATGACGGAGTATGGAGACAGAGAGGTGCCGTAGCTGGAGCATTTTGCCTTGGACTGTCATCTTGTAGTGTTCTTATCATCCTAGTGGCGGATGATTAAAGTTAACGGAGTATTAATCCAGGACTTTATTCATATTATATCTCCAACCCCTGGTCACATTCGAAGCTTCGATCATACGTCTCCTCTAATGCATTGATGACCAGTCCCCAGACGCTTCGGTCCCACATGAGCCCGACATGTCCGACCTTGTCGTCCGGGCATGTGTCTTGGACAAAGACATTGCGGACTCCTTCCTCGTCGATCCTACTGGCATTGGGCGTGACCAACTTATCGGACCGGGACACGATGACCGTCGCCTTGTTACCGTCCTGCACGATCTTCTCCGCGTCCAAGAATTCGTTGTACACGGCACCGCCGGTGGCCATGTCATCGCAGGCCGCACAGCCCAGCGACTTCATGACAGCGCCCGCGATGTCCCTCGTGGCCTGGCCACCAATATACCACAGGTCCGTGAATCCGAAGTACCTAGCCCCGTAGATGGCGGGGCCGAGCGCGACGGTGTGCTCGACGATGTCCGAGACGCCCTCCTGGGTCATCGGCACGTAGACGGCCATGACGCCGCCCTCCGAGTGGCCCACGAGGTCGACCTTCTTCCGCGCGCCGGTCTTCTCGTGCACCTCGCGGACGAAGGCCGCGACGTCCCCGGCCGAGTCCGCCATGGCGGCGAGGCCACCGACCCAGGGCGCCAGCCCATGGGCGCCGTACGTCTGCGAGAACGTGCAGTACCCGCGCTCGTTGAGGTGCTTCTGCAACATGTTAAGGTCGATCTCGCGGTTCGCCGAGAGCCCGTGCAGCAGCACCACGGGGTTCCGGTCGCTCTCGCAGCTGAAGTTGTTGGCCGGGGCGCCGTACAGCTCGCTGAGCTCGAGGTACTCCGGGGGGTCCCAGCCGTCGACGATGGTGGCTTGGCTAGGGCTCGGTCGCCCCGCGGAATCGGGCCCGGGATTCGGCCAAGCTGTTACCGTCGTTGACACGAGGGCCGAGACGGCCAGGCCTGCGGTGCGTTTCATGGCGGACGTGCGCGCGCCTGTCGTGCGAAGAATGCGGCGGGGATGACGCTGGAGTTGCAGAGGACCAGAACCTCCTGGAACAGCCGCCTCAGAGCCATGGCCTGGAATTTGCAGTCGGCATGAGGGATTTTTATATCACCTACTCTGAATTTCGTGGCGCTGTGAGAGAGGCGTCGTCTTCCATACAGCACGGCCTCGCTATTGGTCGAATTAAGAAGCTGGAGCTGCAGTATATGAAGTACAGTAAGATTCATGAAAGCGGCGCCCAGCAAACTGACTTACCTCACCAATGGCAGGTCTGGAAGGATCTAACAATTTCGCAACTTACCCAATTCATGGAAACCATTCACCCTATCCTCGATTACAGCGCAGGTTGATTCCCGTTCGTGAATCGAAATAAACCTTGCGGCCCTCCGTCTTATTCGCTCGGTCCGTTCGCAAAGGAGCCAATGATATGGCCGCGCGCGTCTCCTCATCTAACTTACAGCGCTGGCGCTGAGCTTAGTGAAACTGGGCCGCTACCGTGTGCCATAGCGGCTCCTCTGTAATCATTTCTCGGCTTTGTTACCGAGTTAAACCCTCATACGCGGTTGCGTCTATCCATAAAATCCCGGGAAGTTGCCTTTCAACGCCTGAGCCCACCGTAAGTATACGGGGTATAACACCCTCCACCTTTGGCCTCGCAATTAGCCAATTAGTCGGGTTTCCAGGCCATAGGTATGTACCTGGCCATCCGCATGAAACGTTAGGTACCTATTGGGGATCTTCAAAACTGAGACGGAAACGATCTGCTTCGATTCCGCCTCCCAACACCGTAGACGCACTCTGCTGGGAGTTCCGTACGTAATGAAAGTTGTATCAACTATTCGCATCGTAATCGCACCTAGCCTGACCGTCAGATCCTAACTCAGCTGTGGAAAAGCTGGTAAAAGCCCCCCCTGGCCTATCATATCTTCAAGTTGCTCCATTGCCCACTCCCGCCCTCTGGGGCTTCCCGCAAGGATTGCATCGACGGCCTCCATGCTGAGCTGTCCTTGCAAGCCCGACACCACTTGGGATCGAAATGCAGCGACGTCTTTCTCCTCCCGACCTTGCGACAGCTTGCTCGCGTTGCGGTAATAGACTTCCGCATTTTTTAGAAGCTGTGTAGCCTGGGCGATAGCAGACTGGTACGACGTCGGAGGGGTCCCCATTGTGTAGAGGCTCAACGAGGCGTCGCCGCGCAGAAGATGAGTAGAGGCGATCTCTTGTTGGTCCGTACCCTGTATTTTAGATGCAGCATTCAGGTTTGATATGCTCACCGTCAAAGCGTCCCATCGCAAGGTTGAAAGGTGCTGGTCATCGGGCTTCGTATCAGCAATGGCAGAATTGAACGCCATCAATGAGCGTGCATTACCAATCAAGGCTTCCGCGGAAGTCTCCAATTGCAGATTCTCCGCGGCAAATGCCGAATCTCGTCCCTTTTTGTAGCTGTCGCCATCGATATGACCGAACCGGAATCCTCCTTCTAATAAAGCTGACACGAACCTTGCCCTATTTAGAGCAATCTCCTGCGACCTCTCAGGACTATTGGCTGACAGAACGCCTAATTTGTGCTCGAGACCACTCCAATGCTTTTCTACCCCTGACAAGGTGGATCCAGGAGCGCATTCTGGGTTGCTGCTGAGGACATCACAGAAGGTTGTCAAAGCACTTAGCTGAGCAAGTGCGGTGTCGATAAGAGTATCCTGGGTAACAGGTTCAACGACGGTCGCCCATTGTTCATCCGAGTCGGAGATAACAGCTTCAGGGCCGTCCCTGGTAACATTTACCTCCTCGCTTGGGTTTTCTCTTCTCGCTTCTTCTTCTGCCATACGCTCCAGTTCAAGGCTTTCTGAGTATTGGGCCTCTTGAATATCAAGGCATTTGCTCTGTAGCCCTATTGCCTCCTCGAGAAGTTGCAGTGCTTGCTGAGGGTACTCATCATTGGCAATGCTCTCGGCGATACCCGCCAACACTTGTGAGGTATTGAAAAGGGTATTGGCATCGTCTGGGCCAAGCTGGAGGGCATATCGGTGTGACTCCAGTGCAATCTGGAGCGCCTCAAGCACTGGCTCATCAAGCTTCTCAACCAGAACTGGATGCGTAGCAATTTCCAACTGTACCCGTGCCCTGATGATCACTACTGCGTCAGTCGAACAGTTTAGCCGGTAACTCGGGATTCACACTTACTTATTGTAGGCGAGGTCGAAATTAGCAGGAAATCTCTGGAGACCCTCGCCGTAGACGTCGATAGCTCGCCTGAAGAATCTCATGGACTTGGCAGCGTCCCCGGCGCGCCATTTGCCAGCGGCTTCTTCGAAGTCGACGCCGGCTGTACCGCATTAGTTAGATTTGTCAACTCGAACCTGCTTCCAAGCTCCCTACCTGCCAGGTAGTCATCTGCGGTTTCTAATTTCTACTGACAGTTAGCAAACACGAGATGCAGCGAAATCGGAGCCCTGTCGAAACTGCTCTTACCTGCCCCTTTTTCTGTTTTGGTTTTGCCTGTTTGAGAAAGGCCTTCGGCCGCTGCTTAGTCATGTTTGTTCAGCTCCTAAACAGTTCTTGGATGGTGGGGTTTCGAAGGTTGAGGTAAGGTCGGTGATAGCAGGTCTCAAAACAGCCAGATTGCCCGATTCGAATCCAGAAGCTTGAGAGCTGGAGTGCAGAAATGGATTCCGATAATATTCTCCGAGGTCTACCAATATGGTCGTTCTTATCTTTTGGCAAACTGAATGTCGATAATCTTTGCCGAGGATGATGTATAAGAGAAGTTTGGTCAGGGCTCGTCAAGTGGGGCTGATAAGTTTATCTAAGCAACCCATTAGCATTACTTGATCATCTACCTTATCATATGAACCTCCCCCGGACGTTCTACAACACACCAATTGCTACATAGTTTCCATTGCCTTTGCTGGCTTCCTCTCCGGAACCACGTGAACGATACATTACCAAATCTCCTCTATTCGAAAATTCCAAGTAATATTCTGGGACATGGGGAACTCTGCGTCTAAGCAGAACCATGAGCATATTGCGTGGGATTAGCAGAAAGGTCTAGCCGTTATGCTCCTTGTTGTGTGTCACCCTACCTTGATCCTCTTGCAAAGAGCACTATACAAGTGACGGCACTTCTCCATTGTCCAGAACTTGGAGCATCGGTACCGTGGGCGGAATAAGAGGACAATGACAAAGGTCAGTCTATGAACAATGTTATTGTGACAATACAATGGTCAGCTAAGACCCGATTCCTGGTCTTATCGGGCTCATGTCCACTAACGACAGCTTGTATGTTGTCCCGTTCACCCTCGGCAAGACATGCCAGAATCTATAAAACGCCCCGTGGCTGAAGCTCTGCGGAAGGCTTTCTGTCCCTTGCAACTGGCTAACATACACACCACATACGCCCGCACGCGAAACAAGGATAGCATCTTTAGAAGTATCCCGGCGCAGAACCTTGACCGTTAAGACATCAAGTTATCAACCAGAACAAGGCTTGACCACTACACCACAACATGGCATCAGGTCAGGCTGACGAAGCTCTTCTGGCCATCTTTGCCGCGAAGTTTGGCAATTATCTGAAGAAAGCTCCTGCACAGGAAGGGGTGAACCAGGAGGATTCATGGGAAACGGAGGAGTGTGATCAGGACCATGAAGTTGATCAGTCAGTTAATACTCAATATCCCTGTGACATTGAGCAGTCAGCTGACACCGGTACCCTTCGTAATCAGTCCATGAGTGAAGAAGATATGTCTGAAGATTCCGACTATGATGCTGGGCTTGCGAGTCTTCATTGTGCCCACTGTGGGTTGTCGCTGCTGCCGGAGGACCCGGACGGCCAGCCCCTAACATTCTGCGCAGACGACCAATGTGGAATGCCCTCAGGCATGGACTTTGCAGACTGGAAATGCATTCGGGATGGACCAGAAGGCAGAAGCCACTGATTGAAGCAGTATATAATCGTCAAATAGTCGGGGTTGGATCACGTAGGATTAGTACGTATGCCGCAATGCACTTAGAGTCGTAGTGTTTGAACTTGAGACAAGTAATACTAACAAGTAGTTGGATGTAATGAACTTAATTACGACTATAAATAGACCATGCCTTAAAATAATACGTGAAGCGCATCAGCTACATATATAAACTGTGACCTTGCACATGTGTGTAAACGATATTACCAAACCCACCAGTCACTCGGCCTGCGTATTTGCGGAGCTAGGCCTAGAGATGTTGCTGGCTCGGAGATGGTGGACGGGGTGCGCTTAGGCGGCTGGCTGGTCCCACTTAAATGTTTCATGAATATGTATCCTGTTATTTTTCAGCCAATAAGAACAAGATTGGGCTTGTGGTTTAGTGGTATAATTTTCCCTTAGCATGGGAAAGGTCCGGGGTTCGATTCCCCGCGAGTCCATCTTTTAACTTTTTACCATCTCGGGATCTTTTTTCGGCTCGAAATGAGCATTTCTAATAGGCGCAAAGCTTTGTGATGTATTAGTACAGTAGGTCGTTCTTATTTAAAATGCAGTACTAAGTTAGATTCGTTCCCTTTACAATTGATCTGGCCTTGCCTTGGCCTTTCCCACTGAGGCGACTCCGACCGGATAGCCGGAGGCTCAGCTGGCCCTTCCCCAGTCGGAGGAGATGCGCTCCGTTGCACCCACGGCTCGCAACGCACGTTGATAGCGGCACGATGTCCGCTTTGTTAACGATTTAAGCCGCCGATCGGTGACGGGTTGGGCGGAGAGTCCGCTGCAATCGCCGATGCGATGACGATGTAATACGAAACAACACTGATACCGTTCAATGTATAGGTAGTAAGAATAGCTGATACATTCTGCGGTTGTTTATAGATCCTGGGTGTGTTAGTCATTCTTACTACCACCATACCATTCAACTCCTTTGCGCGAAGCAAATCTATCCGCCCTGTCAGTCTTTGGCGCCGCATAGAATCTCGTACCTAATCCGGTTTTAATACCGGCATCACGGATCCCAGTAACCAGGCACCATGCCCAAGATTGCGATTCAGAACACTCTCGTCTTCGACGGCGAAGCATTGAAAGGGCCAGAGACTGTCAGAATCGATGACTGCGACGGCACCATCGGCACGGACGCGACCGGCGGCGCGGAGGAGGAGGACCTCGTCCTCTTAGACGGCAGTGGCTGCACGCTCCTGCCGGGTCTTATCGACAGCCACGTGCACGTCCAGACGGCGTTGGAGCTGGACGCCTACGGCGGCTCCGGGCCACGAGTACACTAAAGTCATCGCCGACGACCCCGGCCACAGTCAGGCGGTCCTGAACAAGCTCGCTGAGGTCGTCCGGGAGCAGCGCAAGAAGAGTGTGGTGCACGCAACCCAATACATGGCTTTCCGAACAGGCCCTGAGTGCCTCGTTTGACGTCACCACGCAAGTCCTGATGGAACGCCCGGTAGACGACAAAATGGCGCACCATTCGGCGCGGAAATCCATTCCCGTCAATCCCGACAATGGTCACGATGGAGAGTGTAGCCAATAAAAGGGGCCTTCCTTTCTCGACTGCACTGGCGGGACTAGGGGTGATGCACAAGGTCGAGTCCCTACAGTGGGTAAGTATTAGTGAGACAGCCTGGTGTAGGTGACATTAGTAGCGTTATTATTTCCCACCTGTAATCGAAACTTTAGGGCCCCATCTCATGGGTAGGAAGGCTCTATCCTATTGGAATTCTAATTATACACCGATTTATCATTGTTGAATCAGCAGAAAAGGCTTTCAGATCATCAAGGAGCTCGGCAGCCTAGACCTTAGGCAGATCGCTCTGGCACAACCGATGCAAGGGGAACAAAATGTGTATAAGCTTTCGCAGAAGACTAGCAAGGAACGAAACGTTTGTAATACGTTGACATCATGTGAGTGTGGTCATTATTCTCCATGGCTGGACTGCGAGCTATTGGCATAGATTACCAGAGCATCTTGGGATATCGACGCTCTGGTAGCTTTTGAGCCCGTGCAGATCTTGTGACTTACTATGATAACCATACAAGGCCAATCACACCTTCGGGTTAAGGGACGCTCCGTTTGAGTGACTACCGGCTGAGGAGGTCATGCAGGTATAAAAGAAATGCATCCAGTGGATTATCGATAGAGGTTTATGGAGTGAGAGGACAAGTGCCGAGTGGTCATGCGCCGCTTTTCGATGCAACCGTAAGACCGCTTACTTACAGGGAAGATGGTCTACGTACAGATGGGGAGGACAGGCGGCGGAGAAAAAGCTAGAATTTATTGTTAATTCCAACAAAACCGCAAAGCAGGGATAGCCGGAAAGACCCCCGAATGCGCCCACGGACGCGCGTCGCTTGTCTCCACCAGGCAATAATCGCAAGGGTCGCCACTTTGTCAACGTCTCATATGCTGTAGCCTGCCGCTAGGGAAGTCAACTCCAGTGCTACACTATATCCATGATCATTTATTTTGTAGGACATCGACGCTCGATAAGGAGTGTTATTCCCAGTAGCCCCGCCCCCCGGGGGGAGGGGGGGGCGGGGCTGTGGGTAGGAAAGCTATTCCCGCTTGCAGCAATATCGGGATCGCTGTATCGTCCAAAGGATATTACATCTCCGTGTCGACTTTTCAGACTCTCGAAATTCAGCATGATTCAGTTATAGGGGTCAGGCTGTAGTGTGGTGCTCGACAAGAGAATAAGCCTTAACAGTCTTACAGCAGGACCGAGAGGAATGCTCGCACTTCATTAGCCGTGACCAGCTTGAGATCCATCCACTCTGCTAACTGAAAAGCTAATGCATCCGCGCAATAATTTCTTTCCAAAACTGCTTTCTTCGTGTTTCGCACCAGTCACTTTTCCGGGCTGTCGTGGATATCTTCCACTACCGTGGAGATTTCAGTACGCGCAAGGATCCCCTGACTGTGCCTCAGCTGCTCCTCAGTATCACTATAACCAGCTGTTGTGACTGTCCCTGGCCCTCTCCCCCAAGGCGATTGATTATGGAAAGTATTCCCTTGATGCAGGCTTTGATCTTTTGAAAAGGTGGATAGTTCCCTATCGTTGCCGTGCTCATTGCTGGCTGTTCGCTCAAAGGAAAGCGGGGTCCATTTGTCGAAAGTTGTCCATCGCAGGGAAGTAATATTATCGCGGAATTTCCCTATTACAGGAGCCAGAGTTGGCATACAGCACACGATCATAGCGACATTTGCTTCAATTTCTGACCAGAGAATGCATAGAGTGAAATCGGCGATGAAATCCGGATTGCTCTCCTTGTCGTATGACGTGACAAGATACATAAATGATCGTGCTACGCCGGCACCAATCGTACTGGGATGCTGTTAGACCCTCAAGTTGAACAAAAATATTGGGAATCAACTTACAACAAGCCGACCATGAAGATGCTCGTAACGCCCACCTTCTTCTTTGTCGGCATATGAAGCCTCCAGATTAGTGGAACAGGCATGAACATGATGATGAAATCAGTTGCTATGTCCGTGATGGTGAAAACGGTAAGTGCATTAAGGCTATCGATGCATTGACCTAGAAAGATACCAATAGGGGCCCAATTCATTGCCCACCGTGTGCCGCATTGGAAAACGGTTGCAAAGAGAAATGCTAGCATCCAAGCCGCTAGGATGCCTATCATGACCCAGCAGAGCAGGCCGAAGGACTTGGAACGTGCGAACAGCCGTTTCCAAAGGAACAGAAGTGACAGTTTGACCAGCCCAAAAACAATCTTCTCGGTAATCTGGAAAGCATACTTGTACTTCTGTGCGAGGATCTCGAGATCGGTGGTAACAGGCCAGTTATTCACGACTGGAGAATGACCGGTTATTGGGCCTTGTATAGTGGCACCAAGGAATATTCCGTTCAACGCAAGGACAAAGATCTAATACTTATTAGTAAGTTCTCGGTTCTGATCATGGACGGTGTATATATTCACTAATGACGCCAGTGCTAACCAGTCATCCGCCCTGAGACCAACTTTAGTCAAATACCTGGCATAGAACCTGAGTATGACAACAATAATCACCACCGGACAGAAGATCGCAGCCATGACTATGATGCCTGTGCGGTTATTAACATGCCTCAAAGTCTTAGAGAAAGCCATCGCATCGCCTGTTAGCGTCTCCAGCCGCAGACCTGGCCAGCTGATTCGACGTGGACTTTGGTCGGCAGAAACTTAGAGGGACAAAAAAGATTCATGAAGGTGAAAAAACAAATGAAGAGAGTCTTGATTATTAAGGGCTATTATTAAGGGCTAATACTTCTATGCGGTGTGGCTGAGGTCGCATCCTGCGACTGCTCCAAAACAACTTCCCTTCCTCCACTCCTTTCCTACCCGATCTCCCCTCACTTCCCGAAATAAGGTGGTATTGCAGGTACCTTATCACTGCCGCGTCGAATGGCCATCGGTCAAAATGCGGCCGAGTACCCCAAAAATGGTTCGCGTATCCTACAGTGGCCGGCTGAATCCGTCAAGTTTGCAATAAGCCAAGACTGCAACGCTGATCAGCCTAGGGATGTCCAACTATTGCGCATTCTCAAGACCATTATTTATATTGGTTACTCTCACAGTGCGAACAACATGTCTTTGGCTTCTTGCGCTGGCAAGTCGCAACAACCACTCAACTTCAACATGGCGGAATCCATTGACAGTAGAGAGGATCACGGGTTGCTCACTGATGTCGATGAGTCCGGTAATGATCATAACTTGGAAGTCTACCGACTCTCGGCTCAATCGGCTAAGGGCCGTAGCTACAAGCTGATTCTAGTTCTCCTTCTGATATCCGCCCTGGCTAATATATTACTCATTGTTTTCTTCCTCTATCCATCTGCCAGAACCGAACCAGCATCAAGATATGCACACCTTGAGCGCAATCGTGAGGAGCCCTACGTCTTCGTGACGCGATACAGCACCGACAACGAAACACTTCAGGACCAACTGTGGCACGACATCAACGTCGACTCCGCCGTGGTCGCCCTGTCCGACGAATGGGCTGCCCAACACGGCCTCCGAACAGCTCAGCGATTTCCGTGGGATCAGAGCAAAGGCATCTACATCTTACACGGGTTCCACAATCTTCATTGCTTGAAGATTGTCTACATATCTCTCAGCGAATACAGGCGTGGCGTTCCGCAAACCCGCTCGTGGCATCATATCAGCCACTGCTTGGATGCACTGCGCAGACAGATCATCTGTGACGCGGATGACACGCCGCGGGCTACGGACCGCCGGGCGGAGGTGGTGAGCGGCCTTTGGCAACATCGCAAGTGCCGCAGCTGGGAGGAGTTGGAGAGTTTCGCGAAGCAGCACACAGCGTGCTACAAGCGCCCTGAGAACCCGGAATCGGGCGGAAAGTCCAAGCTGGATAGGTTCAAACATTGCCCGGCAGAGAGTGGATATGTGATTACGGACAATTACGTGCCTACTGATGAGTTCATGGTAGGGCTACCGGAGGAATCATTGGAAGACCCGTCGATAGCATATTAGGGCTCTATTCAATAATGTTAGAGGCTCACATCTATAGACACGAAGTGACTTGGTCGTCCCCACTACGACAACCGCCATTTCCTTGCTGGAGTGGTTGGATCTAAGCAAGCAATACCTAGTTTCATATAGCGAGCGGGAATTTTAAATAGCTGCAGACATAACTGTAGGAAAGATCCCTTATGGGGAAGCATTCACCAGGGCTACCTGAGAGATCATCGCCAAAGCAGTAACTGTCGTCTCCTTCCAGTTTAATATCCAAAGCTAGACCAATAGCTAAGACGATCTCTCCACTACCGTAGTTCCGGGGACCTGAAAGATGTACACCAAGCGGATTGCCACAGTACGTTCTTCACAGCTAGAAGGCGTCCGCGACATCAATGTCGACGTCTCCCCTCTTGAAAGCATCCGCTATATCGATGTCCACTTCACTCCGCTTGAAAGCATCGGCAACGTCGATGTCGATGTCATCCCTTTTGAAAGCATCGGCAACGTCGATGTCGATGTCATCCCTTTTGAAAGCATCGGCAACGTCGATAATTGTGCCCTCCCGAAAACTGGGCGTGGAATCATGCGGGCCTAGGTAACCCTGATATTTCAGCGTGTGCATAACATGCCGCAAAGAGGTGCTTCGGAACCTACGGGTTGGAAGGGCGGCCGCAAGAGCGGAGATACTAAGAAGAGCCGCTGAAACCGTTGAAAGCTGCATTTTTATAGATATGGCTGAAACCAAAATGAGATCAGCGTTCAGTCACCTTGTCCCTTGGTGGATATATGAAGTATGCAAAGAAGCTACAGCCTATTTTCTTTCCACGCCGCTGGAAGCGCGTCTTTAATTATTACTTGAGTATCTGTTGCCCCTTTTCACTATGATGGACTAACAACTTGGTCCTCGACATCGGCATCTCCGCATGACGAGGGGCTGAAAATGTTGACGGATGACTTTGGGTTGCATACTGGCGTTGCACTCAATATTACGCAGGTTCACCGACTTTGCAATGTGCAGTTGCGTGCAAAAAGGCCAAAGAGGCGATTTACAGACTTATTCAGTAATCCCCGCTTGTTGCCAAGGTCTGAGGTTACAATGAAATCCAATAGTGTCCCGCCATAGTGTGAGGCTCGCATTTTCGGCATATTAAATTCGGCAATTACCGGTACGACAAGTTATCGGCGTTACATCTTTTATAGGATAGGAAGTTGAGGGTTACGTTCTAGGACTTAATTCAATACATCACATATGGCTCCCTTGTGGCTTGCAACCGTCTCCATCGGGACTTCGCCTAACGGATAATCATGCACAAGTGCAGGATAAATTCAAGACCGTGGTATATGTAGCTGACTATCGAGTCATGTAGCCCTGGTGTATCCTTACCCCTGCTGATATCGGGAGCCGCCCGGCCATGGTTCTGCACCTGTCGTCTATCATACTTGTGTAACCACTCCGTCTGCTCAAGAAGGCTATGGTGCTCAGTGAGGGTCCGAATACGCTAACTCTCTTGTATGGTTTGCCAAAGTTCTCGGGTTGAGATACCTTCATCGGCCATTCTGACGAAGCTGGGGGACGTACGCCGCGATGAATCTAGGGAAGAGCGCTGGAGACAGAAGCGCATATTTACCACTTGCGAGAGATGAGGAAGATCGAAGTTTTGAGGTGCGACCAGACCCAAAACTGACGGAGTATCCGCCGCAAGCGAGGCCGTCAAGAATCTTGCATAAGTTGGCTATTCTGATCGGGGTCCTCTTTGCGGCGGTGGTAGGTTTCATCGCTGGAGCCGTGTCCACGAGTGCCGTTGCCAGTTTTAAGGACAGCGATAGTCCTCAAAACATGGCGGCGCGTATTCCCCTTCCAACCATTGACGGGGAGTTCATTTACCACTCGCCTTTCTCGCGGGAGCCACCACAAGGCGAAGGATCAGGAAATAAGTCGGAACCGATTTGGGACGCTTTGATACCAAGTAGGTTACCACGGAAGTTATCTGACCCGTGGGTTATCAACTTACTTATTCACTGACGATGATGCGCTAGATGGGCTTGGTTATTTCAAGGATGACAAACTCGCTCCTAAGATCTCTCTCCCAACCGTCATCCACCAACTACACTGCCTCTACATCCTACGACGCGCCTATTACTCGCAGTCCGACGAGCTGCAGGACTTTGATTTCGGCAAGGATCGCAGTTCGCACGCCGCCCATTGTTTCGATTACCTTGTACAGAGCATCACTTGCTCGGCAGATAGCACTGTCGAACCCGCCGAAGACGATCCGAATGGGTTTTTAGGTAGTGGCTTCCCGCGACAGTGTCGGGACTTCGACGCCCTGAAGGAGTTCGTGGAGAGAAAGAGGGTGTTTAACGCAACCGGATTTCTTGCCCTTGGGCTTGATCACGGGAAGGTTCATGTAGATTCCGACTAAGTACATATGCAGGTAATTACTGCGTATCTACGAGTTCCTCGCATATGATGGGAAATGTCTTTACCACTCGGGTCTCGGGCTACGTCACTGTTCTTCCTAGGGGCACGTCTCATCACTTTTAGCAGTGTTTTGTTATTTATAATCCGGACTCGTTGTCCCGCCCATTCCCGGCTGTGCGGCCAATTACCACATAGCAGCGGCTTCTGTTTGTGCAAGGGGATGCGCCCCTCCCGAGATGGGCCAGCCTCCAGCACCCGCATATGTGTTGTGAAAGGGCTAACGTTAATGCTACTATATACCGCACCTACCTACTATGGTATCGGGCATAATTTTTAAAACACTTTGATGTAGCTGTGAGTCGCGCTAGTAGCCACGCTATACAAATTAGGTGTAGTTTTCACATGGCTCAACCGCAGGTACATGCGAAAATTGCAGCCCTTTCGCAACCCCCCAATCCAAGATAGGTATTACTAAATTACCCCTAACACCATAGTAAGCAGGCGGAAGTAAAGAGTGGGGAAATCCGCAGGCCCAAATCTCGAATTAGGATGGTGACACAACCCAGCCTTGGCCCCACTTCACCTTGGACTCTGAATCCCTGAGAGTCGATACCCAGCTTTACTTTATGGAATTACTGGGTACATGTATCGACGAGAGAGCAGGCAGAAGTTTCCAACGTCCTGTTTAAAGGGCGCGGAGTTTCGGATTTCATCCTCGCTGAGAGGCGAGAGAAGCCCGAAAACGGCGCGATATTGTACCGCGTATGGTAGGGTTTGCAATGGGTATCGGAGGGAATCTAATCGCATATGGGGTGCTAGCGCATCCCTTGCTAGCTGACAAGTTTCGTTCTACCCACATACCCCTGCTACCCCACCCACGGACGGGTAGCAGGGGTGCGTGGGTACTCGTAGGTGGAAGTTTTGGCGTGGGGGGTAGTGCAAACCCTAGCGTATGGGAGGACCTATGGTCGAAGGCGCCGAATCGCACGATATTATTCGTATTCATGCACGGTGCTCTTTGTGTTGCCAGACATGCGGTTCCTGGAGGACCCCGCCCGCGTAATATTCCCGGTAAAGAGTTGGTCTCGTTTGCTCCCGTTGACTCCTTGCTGTTCCGTTCAAGTCAGACATATTCTTATTAAAGGGTTTATCTTAATTGATTGTCAGTATCTTAAACAATCCCCTCATGGAATTTTTGTGATTCAGATTAAGAAACGGAGAGATATAATGCACGCGAAAAGCTTACGACTAACGACGTTGTAACTAACTCTGCTGCTGCTAACTCTGACCCTATTCACTCAGAAAGGGCTATTCTCCTTTTTCGCGCCGGGTCGACAGCAATACCGTTTGATCGTCACGCCAAATGGAGATCATCGCTGCGGGTGCGGGCTATGCCTTAAACAGCCTGTCGCCCCAAAAGATTCTCGCCAACCTTGGCTTGGCATCGCTTGTTGCCAAAACCCTCGATATATCAGGCGAGCTTGGTCCAAGACTTTCCTCCGGGGCGTCTCTTGTTCTTCCCGGCGATGCAACTTTTGCCAATCTCACCAGTCGGTGGAGAGAGTGGCATGCGCCTGAAATAGCTGCTGTAGTGCAGGCTGCCGTCGAAGGCGATGTCCAAGTGGCAGTGAGAATCCACCAACCCACAATAAGACCAGAATTAATCGGATAGCTAAGAAATACTTAGGTACGATATGCCAACGAGCATGGTATGCCTTTCATTGCAAGGTCGGGAGGCCACGGGGCAACGGAAGCATTGGCGTCCGCGAAGGGCGCCATCCAAATAGACTTTCGGAATCTCAACCAAGTCAAGGTTTCGCAAGATGGCTCTAGTGCCACTATTGGTGGGGGAGCGACGGTAAAACAGGTTGTCGGGACGCTGATGGGTTTGGGGAAGCAGGCAGGTGAGCGGATTAATGTTCCCTCAGGGACCAAGATACTGATGGTTACAGTGACTGGCATTTGTGAATGCGTCGGTGTCTCTGCGCCTATACTCGGAGGCGGCCACGGCTGGCTCCAGGGTCAGTACGGCCTGCTTGCTGATCAGGTCATCTCCGCTCGGCTCGTTCTCGCGAGCGGCGACGCCGTAACCGTATCCGAGGATTCGAACCCAGATCTCTTTTGGGCGATCAGGGGTGCAGGTCACAACTTCGGCTTCGTAACAGAGTGGGAATATCGAATATACGATATCAAAAACCCAAACTGGTCTTACGAGATATTCGTATTCTCAGGGGACAAACTCGAAGCCCTTTATGACCTGACAAACGAGATGCTCAAGAGCCAGCCGCCCGAGGCGATCCACTGGGCCTACATTATCAAAGTAGCTGAGATCGACCCTAACCATGTAGGTGGAAGTAATGCCGGACCAAATCACTCCAAAGTTAACAGTGTGTAGCCCATTATCTGGTACGCTGTTATTTACGACGGCCCTGTTTCGGAAGCGCGGGAATATGCTAACCCGATCCGCGATATTGGACCAATGATGGTCGACGCGGGCGAGGCAACTATACCCGGCCTGGCAGCGCTCACATTTCAGAATGAGGACGGCCCGGGTTGTGCAAAGGGGTTAACGTCTCTCCGCTACCCTATCGGTTTGAAGTCGTACAACACGGCCGCCATCCGGAAGGTTTACGACGAGATCGACGATACCTTCCGCGAAACGCCCGAGCTGGCGGGATCGTTCTTCTTACTCGAAGGCTACTCAACTCAGGGCGTGCAAGCCGTAGATCCGAGGAGCACTGCGTTCCCGCATCGAAGTGACGAGATCCTGGTGACTTCGTACCTGCAGTACCAGCCAAATGCCACTATCGACCCGCTAGCCCAAGCGTTCGGCCAGAAGCTGCGAAACTACTTGCTAGAAGGAAGCGACGATCCCTCACGCCTGAGGGCGTATGTGAATTATGCGCATGGAGACGAGAGTGTGCAGGAGGTGTATGGCTGGGAGAATTGGAGGTTGGAGAAATTGAGAAGGCTGAAGGCGCAGTGGGACCCTGAAAACCGGATGCGGTATTATGTGCCTATCGTTTAACCTGAGGTTGTGCAGGTTATAAAGGCAACTATATCAGGCAGAGGGGATGAGCTCGGTATCGTTAAACCCACATTGGGTTACCCTCACCTAATATCTTATCGATGCATGTCGCCATTTCTTGGGTAACAGCTCAAATCGCTTTCTGCCTCCGCAAGCATGAATTCTGAAAAGTAGAAAATACTCCTTTCCACGAAAGATACACCCGTTTTGTCTGGGCTTTAGAATAGTCCATGCCCTAGGAATGAATGGAGAGCGATTGGTATGTATGGCTTAGTGTTGCTGCTGCCGGCTTGGCGGCTGTAGAAAAAGTTCTCGTTTAAATGGCCGCTTCGTTAACATATATTCCGACCTGGGCTAGTAGGTGCGAACAGAAGTGCTTACCAGCGCTCCTTCGTTCGGAAAAGTTCGTTATCGTTCCTCACTCCAAAGTAGACGATGGCATGTTTGCTGCGAACCGTGGCACTTTAGCTCACTACACGTGCTTTCAGGCAAGACCAGACAGACAGCCATCAAATGAAGAGTTGCCATTTCTGGCCGCTCATCTGTCCACACCGCCCAGAATCCAATAGTAAGCGTTGCTCAAAGCATCGTGTGCATCTTGCAAGAAGTCGAGAGTCTCTTCCGTGAAGAGGGGGTACTTCAGGTTATGGAACCCGAAAATTCCCAGTCATCGAGGAATGGCGTGCTAGCCCAGCCGAAGCCCATCCGGGACCACGTTGCCGGTGTGTCCTCAGCAAGGAACAGGATGGCCCAGCCGTTGATGTCGGCCATCCCGTGGCGGAAACGAATGAAGCATAACGCAACACCCTGGGAACCTATCTAGCAAAGAGCGCCTAAAAAAGAAACTCGAGGAAATGGTCTACTGGAATAAGATTTTTTACAATATCCTTCCTTTCAAGTTGAAGAATAGCCCTCTCCGGTAGGGTATCTCCTGGTACATATTAGCCGATCCTAGCGAAACCACATTTTTGTCAGAGCTTAACAATTATGGTTTAAGCCAGTACGCCAAGTGTTTTGAAGCTTACAGAAGCTCGTAATAACCGATTCGAACGCGGCAACATCGGTAAACGAGGTTAGAAGCCGATTAATTAAGCTTAACACGTTTGGTCCTGTTAAATTTAAGGACGGCCAGCCATTCTTTATCGTACGTTCCTTAAATAACCAAATGGTAAGCGTCCCTTTCGGGTATATATATGTTAGGCGGTCGTTTAATACCTTAGGTCGCACCTTTAATTAACCACATCATAGCTCCTTACTATTTGATCGGGTGGTATCAGCTACCGGAAGTAATAGGGACTGAATTTAAGCTACGCTCCATTACCCGCGAAAAGCTAGCGAAGCTCTCGGTACTTCTAAGCGCTGAAAATAAACCCTCGACACTCTGCGCAGCCGAGAGTATTGGCTACATAAAAACGAACGACCTCTACCGGTTGGCCTGGTTAGTCGTATTCCGGCTGGCGTCTTGTCAGGTGCCAAGGTGGAAGTTTCTAGATACAGGGGCTATACAGGGGCTATACAGGGGTGTTAGGTGTATATATAGGGTTCTTTTCCTCCCACATATTGGAAAAGGGCCAGGCGTTACTGGTCTAATATACTGCTACCCACCTGCGAGACTGCTTCTTCTAGCCTTTCACGCTGTTGCTCACCCTTTCTCTGACACGTCTCTACTACAGCACCACCGATATCACTGTACAGCCTTATCTGCGGAAAACCGCTGCCAGTAACTTCTATCTGGATACCGCTTCCGACTTTGAGCCAGAGGTTTACACTTGCCTCGAGCCTCGCGACCAGCCTCTATACCTTCATGCTCGCTCGCTGGCATCACAAAATGTTCAACTCGTCAAATATTTACTTTTTTTCTACCAAGACGGCAGACAAGCTGCCTAACCTCAACAATCCTCTTGTGGGTGGTTATACTGTATCAAGGCCATCAGCTGCAGGGGAAATTTCGATCAGTGGCGTTTATACAACCCTCTCCGAGACATACTTGCATCCCGAACTTCGTGTCCCGCCCCACCAGAGACCTAAGTATGTTAGCAAGTACGAGAACTACGCCTTAGGGCTACTGCTTGCGGAGATTGGATTTTGGCAGCCTATATCCAAGATTGCAGCTGCCAATCTTCCTCCTCATGGTGGACACACGGCTGAAGGACTGAAGAGAGCGGTGGTCAACAAAACTTCTAACGATCTAACGTGTTGGATGGGGGAGAAGTACCGTGTGATCTGCCGAGGCGCTGTCCAGAGTTTGATGATACACTAGACAACCAAGTTGCCGAAGGGTTGGCTCAGTTCTATTGGAATGTGGTCCTGGAACTAGTCCGGTGCGATGAGCGGGTAAAGATCACAGCTCGTTGCTGAAGCACTTGTATTGACTTGCTGTCTCTATGCCATGATATAAAACAAACATTTGTGACAGTCTTGGTGTCTATTCCTACGATATATAATCCCGCGCGGCAACAGTCTAACTAAATCCGCAGTTAAAAACATTGAAACCTAGATCCTAAACGGAATCCCAAGGAGCCCTTAGGTTGGGATTATTATTACTTTCGCTGGAGTTAGATAGGACGTCAAAAAGAATCTAGAAATAAAGGGCCCAAAAATGGGAATAAAATCGGTTAATAAGGCTGCTCAGCCAAAGGGAGTGAGCACAGCTGGGGCGGGCTGATAAATAGCTGAGCCGAAGTTAAGCCAGAGAACCAAGCGAGCATAAAAGCGGCCAGCTGTAATAACTCATGTGTCGCTTAAGTTCCGTCTCATAATACCACTACCCCAATTATGAGAAGGATTTCCTTGCCGGGGAGACAGCCGGGAGCAATTACTTAACCTGGGTGTTGAATCTCGGTAAATGCAAACGGGAGGAGAAGGTACATGGACCTGTCATTATGATGTAGGATTTTCGCACCATGATGCCTAAGTGTCGACACGCATAGATGTTACCTGGAATAACTTTCATGGGGTATACGAGGGGGAATTTTCCATATCTTGACTGGGGGATTCGTGGGGCGATTTATTTCGGAGCGACCTAAGGAAGAGATAATATTTATTCGTAATCCGGTACCTTCTGCCGTCTGGTTTTTGCTGTAGCGTCAGGATTTTTTAGCTATTGATCTTTTAATGTTTAGTTACGTGCTATTATAATCGGCGACGTCGAACGGCCAACCTGTGACGGCTATGGGCTTAACCAACTATTAAACCTAAGTCGTACGGTTTATGTTGGCAGTGGTATCGTAGGAATCTGAGCAATAAAGCGATAGTTACGTCTGGTAATAGCAGATGTAGATTTGGGTAATTAATTGTTATTGTAAGCTGGTATTATTTAGGTTATAGGAAATAATAAGCGTATATATATAATCTTGGCTTAAAGTATTTAAGCGGCTTAAATCTTTAAGCCCGTTAAGCTTTTTAAGCCGGCCTTTATTAACTTAAAGGGCTTAAAATATTAAGCGCTTTAAAACCTTTGAGTTAGTTAGGTAACTTATAACCTATATCGGGGATATTTTCTATATTTTCCGACCGTTTCTTTTTATGCTAAGTTCCTTTAGTTATAATACGATTGTTATGACCAAACAAGCTTGGCCTATTAGTAGATAGTCGGAGGTTATGTAGATTACCTCCGATGCAAAATCTTAGGTTACGTGACATGGATCCGAATGGATTTACGGATCTAAACGGATCAGTATGGTATGGATCCGAATGGATTCTCGGATTTATAGGGATTACAGCATATAGATCCGAATGGATTCTCGGATCCAAAGGGATCCCGTTTAAGATATATACGTTTATTATTCCTATAGTTTAAGATAGTACCAGTTTGCAATAATAATTAGTTACCTAAATTTATATCTGCTATTACCAAACGTAATTATCGCTTTATTATTTAAATTTTTACGATATTATTATTAATATAAACCGTATAATTTAGATTTAATAATTAATTAAGTTTATAACCGTTATACGTTGTAAACTTTTGTTTAATAATACCGTTAGTTAAACTTTAAGCAATATTTAATATTGTCAAAATGTCGACCAACGCCGAAGTTACCGTTTTTACCTTTACCTAGTAGTTGTAAAAACGCGTCTAATAACTTAAGGCCCACGTTTAACAGTTTATTGTCTAAGTTGCCGCCCTAATCGATTCGGTATTAGCAGTCGTTATTCCAAAACTTAAAATCAAAAAACCCGAACCTTACGATAATATAAAAAGCGTTTAAGATTTTTTTAACCTAAACCAGAATATATCTACGATTAAAAAAGATCGAAAGCAACGCCGACAAAATCCTTATTATAATATAATTCTTAAAAAGGAACGTTTTAAATTAATATAAGCTTACGTTACGCGATTACCTAAAAAATGCGGAAAATAACCAAAAAAACGGTTACCAAAAAGATTTTCGAAAGTTACGTTAATTTCGAACAAAAACTTAAAGATAATTTTGATAACCCGAACGCAAAGCGAAAGGCTATATACAACCTTTTATAATTTAAAAAAAATCAACTTTTAAATACGCCGTTAAATTTGGGAACTTTATATCCAAAACAGGATAGGTCGACGACAAAGACGATACCTTAATCGACGTTTTTTATAAGAGATTAAAGGACGATATTAAGGACGAAATTATCAAAATTGAACGACCTAACGTATTCGACAAATATATCGCTAAAGCTGTAAAGATCGACAATCGACAGTTTGAACGACGACAAAAACGACGTAAACAATTCGCCTTACGGTCCAAATTCCAAGAAACCAACCAAGGTCGAAGGCGCTTTACGCCTTCCACCTTTTATAGAACTTAACCAGGACCTATGGAACTAGGGGCCATCCAGTCGAAAGATAAAAAATCCGTTACTTACTATAACTGCGGTAAGCCCGGACATATTGCGCGAAAATGCAAAAGCTTTAAGAAAAATGTACCTTAAGCTTTAATTCCTGAAAATCAGTATAAAAAGGAACCTGGCGACCGAAAAACGATTAACATAATTCGCGCCAAAAATAACGATAAACTTTTATCAAAAATGCGACAGGGAATAAAAAAAGCAAAAGAGTTAACCTAAGTAGGAGCTAAAAATATTAAAAAAAGTTAAATTTATTAGATTTATTATTATTTAATAGCTATAAAAGCACGAAAAATGGAAAAAGCTAAGCGACGATAAGCTACTTGCTCGTATATAGCAAAAACGGTAACAGAAAAATAACTAATTAATGCTTAATGCATAATTAAAGAAATACCGAGGATGGGACGAAAGTTTATGCCCAAAAAAACCCGATCGGCATAGAAAGCTTTACGCGGTTAGCTGTCAACGACCGCAATACGAGGTATACGAGGACGAGAAAGAATATATCGCGCGATAAATTATGCGTATATAGCGATAAGCTTTCGATTTTAAAAATCGAATTAAAAGTAATTCTAAGGATTAAAGGTAATATCGCTATATACGAAAAGCCGTAACGATAAAAAAAATCGATAAATTAGCAATTATTAAAAATTGGCCAAAAAACAAATATTACCTTATATATCAACCTTAATGCTATTATAAATAATATAATTACTAAACGTAAAAAAGAATAATTTAAAAAATAATGGAAAAATACTGCCAGAAAATAATTACCGATTTACGGATTTAGCTAACCTTTACGAAGAACCCAAAAAAGCGATTAATTATATAGGAAAAAATTCGTTCCTTTTTAAGTTAAAGCTGGAAAACTTTAAAGTTAAAATACACTATTAGAAAAACGTTCTAAAATTAAGTAAAATACTTAGTAACAACGTTACGCCGATAAAAGCAGCAATTAAAATAGATTTAAAATAAAAATAAAAAACTTGGAAAAAGAATTTAATAATTTTGAAAATAACCTAAAAAATTAAACTATTTATAATAAAGCCCCAGGTTGGCAAAAATAAAAGTGGATAGTAATACCTTAAAAAGGCTTTAAATACGATATAAACAGTACCAAAAAAACCTATTACGGTACAAATACGAATTAAAAATAAACAATATACCGTATCTATAAATTACGGCGTAATAAAAGATAATTATATCGCTTTAAAAATAATTAATAAATTATAACTACTATAAAAAAAAATAAGAAATACTTTTACGAGGTCGAAAATGCCAAAAGTTAAATATTTAATTACGACGATAAATAAGTCCGATATGAAATTAATTACCTTAAAACCTTTATCGAAAAAACAAACCAAATTATTAATTTCGACGTTATTACTATCGAGAATTTCGATTTAATTTTAGATTTACTATGGTTAAAATAGTATAACTCGGTTATTAACTAAACAATTCGCGAAATAAATTACGATTTATTTTTTAACGATAAGCCAAATAACGAAAAGTTTTAATATTCGATCGATAAAGTAAACAAATGCAAGTATAAAGAAATAGCAGAAACCTTATTATTTAAAAATATATAACATATTAAAAAAAACATAATCGAAAAATACGATATATTATTGCTAATCTTAAAGCAAAATTTAAGTAGATATATAATAATTTAAAATAACCGCCCAAAAAACGACTAAAATAAATAACTAAAGTACTTTTACAAATTACAAGTACGATAAATTATTTGGTAAAGAATTTAATACTAAATTACCAAAATAAAGCAAATAAAAATGCGAAATAATTTTTAAAGATAATAAAAGTACCGTCTTTTATTCGATATATAACCTAAACCATGTAGAATTATACGTATTCCGCGATTACTTCGAAGATAAGCTTCGAAAAAAATGAATTCGACGTTCCAATTTATTAGCCGGATACCTTATGTTTTTCGTACCGAAAAAAGGGGGAAAGTTTCGACTAATAGTAAATAATCGACAACGTAACAATATTACCGTCAAAAACAAAACGCTATTATTATTAATCATTAAAATAAAAGATCGCTTGTACGGAGCAAAATAATTTACAATTATCGATTTTCGAAATAGCTATAACATAATTTGGATTAAGGAAGAATACGAATAAAAAACAGCTTTTAAACGAAATATAGCTTATACGAATACCTAATTACCTTTATAAAATTAACTAACGTACCAGTAACTTTCTAACGAATAATAAATTATATACTAAAAAAATATCTGGATATTTTTGTTGTTTGTTATCTCGACGACATTCTTATTTACTTAAAAACAAAAGAAAAGCATAAAGAATCCGTTTATCAGGTTTTATAGGCGTTATAAAACGCTAAACTTTTGGTTAATACCGAAAAAAGCCATTTTTACCAGCAAAAAGTCGAATTCCTAGGATATATTATTACGCTAGAATAAATTCGTATAAACTTTAAAAAGTTATTAATAAATTAAGGATTAGGTATAACCTATTAATGTTAAGGAGATATAAGTATTTCTTAAATTCGCTAATTATTACCGACGATTTATACGTAATTTTAGCAGAATAGCTATGCCATTAACGGAACTTACCAAAGAGGATAAACCGTTTAAATGGATTCCAAAAAGAAAATAACTTTTTAGCAAATCAAAAACGCCCTTACCAATAAACAGTACTAATTATATATAACTTAAAGCAACCAATTAAGCTAAAAACCGATACTTCGGATTATGCTTTAAAAGCTATAATTAAATATCGAAACGATTAAGGAAAACTTTACCCGATTACGTTTTATTCCTATAAGTTACATAAAGCAAAATTAAATTACCTTATTTACGACAAGGAATTCCTAATTATCGTTAACGCCTTTAAGGAATTCAAACATTATCTTAAAGGCAATATGCATCAAATTAAGGTATATATAGATTACAAAAATATTACATACTTTTTTACGATACGAAAACTTATCAGAAAATAATTACGTTATACAAAAAGCCTTTTTAAATTCGATTACGTTATTATCTATCGAAAAAGATTAAAAAACGGCAAAGTAAACGCACTTAGCAAACAATCTGACCTGGAAAAACCTAAAGTTAAGGTACAGCAAACAATTTTCGATATTATACCCGAAAAATACCTAAAACAGCGACGAATTACTGTAATATAAACGATACTAGCTAACATATATTAACGCATTTAATAATATAACGTTAATTAACCAATAAAGCATTAAATAAATAAGATATAAGTATCCGAAAATTTATAAAAGAACCTAATACGAGATATATACGAACATCCGGTACATAAATACTTAGGGATCCACAAAACCTTAGAACGCTTATAATGGATATATTACTTTCTTAAGATGAAAATTATAATATTAAGGGTGATACGGCAATATAATATTTGCGTTAAAGCAAAAATACGACGACATAAACCTTACGGAAAACTACAACTTTTACTAATCGTTAAACGACTATAAAATTCGATTATATTTAACTTTATTACCAAGCATTCTTTATCAAAAAATCCAGTTATAAAAGTACATTACGACAGTATCTTTGTAATCGTTAATCGATTTACGAAATTTTTTAATTTCCTACCCTATAATAAAAATACCGATATAAAACAATTCGCATACATTTTTCTTAAACATATTTTAAGTATCTACGGACTTTTAACGGAAATTATTTTAAATAAAAGCATTACTTTTATTTTGAAATTTTAGCAAAAACTAATAGCTTAACTTGGATTAAATTACAAATTATCCAGCATATTTAAATCTTAAATAAACGAATAAACAAAAAGAAGTAACTAAACGTTAAAAACGTATTTACGGTATTATATTAACTACGAACAAAATAACTAGGTTAAGAAGTTACCAATTACGCAGCTAATCTGTAATATTAACTATTACGAAAGCATTAAAACGACGCCAATAACTGCCAATTTTGGTTTTATATTAAAAGTTTATTGAAATTCACATAAAGATGGACCAGTTAACGTTAAAGCAATTTTAACTTCAAAACAACTAAAACAGCTGTACGCAGAAATAAAATTAAAGCTCGAATTCGTACGCAAATAAATAAGCAAATACTACAACTAAAAAAGGTTAAAGAAACCAACCTTTTCGGAAGGGAAAATTGTTTATCTAACTACTAAAAATATTCAAACTAAGAAGCCAAACAAAAAACTTGATTTCAAATACATCGGCTTATACAAAATCGTTAAGAAAATTTCAGAAAATAATTATGAATTGGAGCTACCGCCGAAAGTCAAGCTTTATCCAGTTTTTTATATTTTCTTATTAAAGTCAGCAGTAGATACAATCAAAATTAATACGGAACAAGACGAAAAATTTATAAAAAATACACCAGTTTACGAAACAGAAAAAATACCAGATATACGCAAAGAAAAAGAATTTACCTAATACCTAATCAAGTGAAAAAACTACTTAGATTCCGAAAATACCTAGGAACCCGCGAAAAACCTTACAAACGCTTAGCGCCTCCTGAAAAACTTTCACCAGCAACGCCGGAAGCGCCAGAGTTAAAGGTATTCCAGTCCGCGTCGCTTAATAACGGCCAATAAATATTTTCAATCCTAGGTTATTTCGAAAAGTCTGTAGCTCGCGTAGCTTATGCGGCCCGCAAAGCCGTTTCGCGTTTTAATTTTTCCTGCTTTTCTAGTTCGTTTAAAGACTAAAGTCTACGATTTACCATTTTAACACCTTTAAATCGAAGGCATTTTTGCTGATGCTGTAATCGATGGAGACGGGCAATCGCCTTATTCATTTCTTTTTGCGATTAAAGCAACCGCTCCTCGGCCAAAATTTTCTCGCGTTTTAAACGTTCCGCTTTTTTAATAATGTTACGCAAAAAATCAAAAAGGATACCCGACCTATCGCAACTTTTTTTCTTTAAAACGCAGTTCTTACAACGAGTTACGTTTTTCATTATAACACATTTTTCCTTATGTTTAAAATATGCAGAATAAGGCATAACTTCGAAACTTTAATTTTGAATGTAAGCAGCCAGATTTTCGCGTTCTTCCTTTTGGTTAGGACGTTTGCGAAATATCTACTTTTCGACACAATTAGGCATAACGACGAAAAATAGCAAAAAATAATAATATGAAAAAGGGGAAGTTATTTATTGAACAAATGCGATAAATAAATTAATCTTTAAGGGCAAAATCTTGGAAGGAAGGAGATCGTATTATAACAAAATAAGCTTGGCCTATTAGCAGATAGTCGGAGGTTATGTGGATTACTTCCGATGCAAAACCTTAAGTTACGTAACATAAATCCGAATGGATTTACGGATTTAAACGGATCAATATAGTATAGATCCGAATAGATTTTCGGATCTATAGGGATTACAGCAAATAAATCCGAATGGATTTCCGAATTTAAGGAGATCTCGTTTAGGATATATACGTTTATTATTCCCATAGTTTAAGATAGCACCAGCTTGCAATAACAATTGGTTACCCAGATTTACATTTGCTATTACCAGACGTAACTATTGCTTTATTGCTTAGATTCCTACGATACCATTGCCAACATAAACCGTACGATTTAGGTTTAATAGTTAGTTAAGCTCATAGCCGTTATAACAATTTTCTCCTTTTTAGGATTTTTGCCTTTAAAGATTAATTTGTTTGTTGTATTTGTTTAGTAAGTAATTTCCCTTTTTACATATCAATTTTTATTTTTTGACCGTTATGTTAGGTCGTATTAAAAAATAAAAATTTCGCAAATATAATAACGCTTTAATTCTGTTAAAACGAATCGATATTTTTGGTTTTGTTATGCTTTTTAATGTATCCTGTTTTCGTTACAAATTTAAACGGAAGGTTTATAAGGTATATCTTAATTTGGAGAAATGCTTTCGCTGCGTTAAGCATGGTAGTTTTTGTAATTTATTTAGTCCTTTAGTTTCTAAATATTAACGGCTTTTAAACGAAAAGGAGCGACTGGAACGGAAAGAAGAATAGGCGCGAAAAGCTTTCTGCTCCGTCGCTAATAAAATCGATCGCCTTCAAAAATTGCGCAAGGTTCTTCGCCAGCGCGGGGTCGAAATGCTACGTCGGGGTATCTAAGGCACGGAGGCGATGGAAGAATTTAAACGTTTGGAGCGAAAATAACAACAGTTGAAAGCTGAGGTTGCGTTAGCGTAAATTACTCTGCCTGCCGACTAGCCTCCTTTAAGTAACCTAAACTGGAGTACTTTTAACCCTGGCACTTCCAGCGTTGCTGGTGAAAGTTTTTCAAAAGGCGCTGGGCATTCGTAAGGTTTTTCGCGGGTTCCCAGATGTTTTCGGAATCTGGGTAATTTTTTTACTTGATTAGGTATTAGGTAAGTTCCTTTTCTTTACGTATATTTAGTATTTTTTCTGCTTCGTAAACTGGTATATTTTTCATAATTTCTTTATCTTAATTTTATTTTATACTAACTTTAATTGTATTTGCTGTTGATTTTAATAGGGAAATAATAAAGATTGGATAAAGCTTAACCTTCGGCTGTAGCTCCAATTGATAATTATTTTTTGAAATTTTCTTAACGATTTTGTATGGGCCGATGTATTTAAAATCGACTTTTTTGTTTGGCTTTTTGGTTTGAATGTTTTTAGTAGTTAGGTATATTATTTTCCTTTCCGAAAAGGTTAATCCTTTTAATTTTTTTTGGTTATAATATTTGCTTATTTGGTTACGTACGAAATTAAGCTTTAATTTTATTTTTGAATGTAACTGTTTTAATTATTTTAACGTTAGAATTGCATTACCGTTAGCTGGTTTATTTTTATGTAAATTTTTAGTAAATTTTAGATATAAAATCAAAATTGGTAATTGCTGGCGTTGTTTTAATACTTTCGTAATAACTTATATTATAAGCTAATTGTATAACTGGTAATTTTTCGACCTAGTTATTTTGTTTATAGTTAATATAATATCGTAAATACGTTTTTAACGTTTAATAAATTTTTTTGTTTATCCGTTTATTTAAGGTTTAAATACGTTAAATAATGTATAATTTAATTTAAGTTAAGTTATTAATCCTTACTAAAATTTCGAAATAAAAGTGGTGCCTTTATCTGAAATAATTTCTGTTAGAAATCCGTAGGTATTTAAAATATGCTTAAAGAAAATGTTGTAACGAACCTGTCACACAACCACCTGGAAGCGTGATCAGTATTCGAAAGGGGTTCTTGATTTGCAGGTAACAATAGGGCGAAGAATGATTTAGAAGTTTGTTCGTTAAAGAGATTTGCGGACTTTTCTCTTAATCGTAGAACGTTGTCTTTAATTAAAGATTTAGATTAATACATAAAAAGCGAAATTAAGTGGGTGTTATTTATAGGAGAAACCTATTTATTATATATCCTTTGGTTTTTTATAGGTATGTCGTAAATCTGCTAAATCTGTATAATTTGGTCCAGATTTATTAAATCTTTTAAATTATATTAAAATGCCAAAATATTTATACCCGAAGTTTATCCGTAAAGTATCCTTGCCTAGATAAGAAAAGCAGGTCCTGATTCGTAACATTATTTCCCTTTTCCCAAGATCTTTATCTTAAAGATAAAACGGTAAAAAATTTTCCGGAGTTTAACTTTTTGAACCTTTTCAGCTAATCTTTTAACATATCAAATTACGCGTAAAAACAGAAAAGAAACCTTCGTTTAGGTTAGCGAAATTCTAGGAATAACCGTGCCGATTTAATTAAAAGCTTTAGTATAGAAAGTTTTTTATGTTTCAATTACGTTCGTTTCGAAAAAACCGGTTATTTTTTTGCAGTCGAATTTTTAAGTTGTAGCTGCTATATTCGTCGCTAGCGTTTTTTTTGTAACGTTTTAATTATAAATTCGTTAAAAAAATAAATAAAGTACGATCTTACTTAAAAAAAAATAACGAAAATTTAAAATTAAATTTTTGGCTTACTAAAAGGCGGCAAAAAGAAAAACGAAAAAATTTATTAGAAAATTAAAATACTTACGTTTTTAACAAAACCTTTTCAAAAAAAAAGGCTTTAAAAATTGGATTAATTAAAAAAAAAAGCGAAAAAAAAATTACGTTGCATAAAAGCAGAATAAGTTCAGTTTATTTCCGAGATTAATACTATAACAGAAATATCGCTTTCTTTCAATTAGGACGCCGAAAAGCTAAATTTGAATATTAGGCCGTTATTCCCTATAATCTTAGCCGCGTTAAAAACGGTCGGTCAGGATTTTGGCGGTAAAACGTCTTAACCAAGTCCTTCGTATTCGTTAAATGCTTAAAAGATTCCCAAGTATTTTCTTCGTATAAGTAATTCTTCCATTTAATCAAATATTGGACCTTGTTTTTAATTATTCTAGAATTTAATATTTGTTTAACTTCGTACTTATCGTCGTCTTTTTCGATTTCCAAACTAATTTCCAGCGGGATATTTTTAAATAATGATTTAAACAAAAAGATATAAAAAATAAGGTATATTTTTATCGTATTAAGTAATACCAGTTAGTAATTAATTTTGAAAATAACTTTATCGATTTTGAACGCATTAAGCTTTTTGAAATTAAACTTATTATTAAGTTTTTTTATTTTAATTTAGGAAATATTCGAAATTACGTTTTATTTTTAGCGTAACAAATAAACCTTATTTTTTTTCGACAAAATTAATTCCTTAATTCTTTTCCTATTATAATACTAGGTTATTTTTTGTTAAAAGAATCGTAATTTATTTTATAGGCGGACTTATACTGTTTGGATTTTAGTTATTACCGTTTTTACTTAAGGAGCTTTTACGGTTAACTTTGAAATTTCGTCTAATAATTGTTCTGGCCGTTAAATCTTTGCTTAATAACTATATACCGCTATATAGAGAAAAACACCTATATCCTCGTTAATAAAGGTATTATAAGCCATTTAAGCTAATAGAAAAAGTTTAACCTAGTTATCTTACTAATAATTAATATAACTTTTTAAATATTGTTCTAACGTTTAATTTAAACGTTTAATTTATTTATTTGTTTATAAGTAATATATTGTCGAAAATTTAAGCTTAACGCCTATTTACTTAAAAAAGTTTATCTTTATTTAGAATAATTATTTCTAATATCCTATATTTATCGAAATAATATCAGATAAAGGCGTAAGCCAGTTATTCTGCCGTTACATTTCCTTTAAATGATATAAAGTACCCATACTTAGTAAATCTATTAACGATTACCCATATTCCATCATATTAAATTCCAATAACGGGATCTTTTAATAAGGGTAAACTGGTAATAAAATCCCAAATAATAATATTCTAAACCTTTTCTAGAATATCTGTAAATTATAAAAGTCTATAAAGCTTATATCGGGCTGCTTTTGCCTTATTGCAAATATTGCAATCTTTAATTACCTATTTAACAATTTGTTAAGATCTTAGAAAATCGTATTTTTCTTATAATCGTTTGGTAATTTTAAAAATACCTTAATATGCGTATAATAAATCTCCATAAAATTCTTTAACGAATTGCTTTTATTAATTTCGAAAAATATAAATTTTGCCATAATACAACAGCTAGTTTTTAAGTTATCTATTTAATTATCGCACCTTTTTTTGCTTTTCCTTATTATAAAAATTTCGGAATTTCGTCAAAAGTTTTAAAGTAAGTTACTTTAGTATTTCACATAACCGTAAAGTACCGTTCTTAATCTGTTACAACACTTACATTCGACGTTTCGGAACCTTAAAATCGTAATCTCCTTTACGACTTAAAATATTTGCTTAAATATTTTCTTTTCTTTTAATATAATGGATTTAAAAATTATACTTCGATAAAAAAATTATTCAAGTTTCGTAACATTTATTTAATTTTTAAATCGTTATAAACCGGGTAAGGTTTTTGTAATTTAAGTAAATATCGAAAAGCTTTTTAGTTCTGTTAAAAAAAGGTTCCCATTCTTTAAAAGCGTTAATAATCGCTAACAGCTTTTTATCGTAAATCTTATATTGAAATTTTACGTCTCGAAAAACCTTGGAATAATAAGCTATTAAATACCATTTCCTATTATCCTTTTATTGCTCCAGAATTACGCTTAAAGCATAATCTAAAGCGTTTATCTTTAAGCATTTCCTTCTGTCGGCGTTAGGCAATTTCATTATTAATATTTTAATAATCTCGTTTTTAAATAACTGAAAAACTTCCTTAACTTCCTTTAAAAGTTCGAATTCCTTTTTAACATATTTCTTAATAATAAATTTCGTTAATAATCTAACAATATTTCTATATCCTTTAATCAAGTTACGTACGTAACCCGTAAATCCTGAAATCTGCCGGATATCGGTAACGGTTACCTTATTAAGGATAAGCTAGTTTTTAACTACTTTCAGTTTAAAGTTTTAAATCTAAATTTAACCGGGAGTAAAGATAAATCCTAAATAATCTAGCTTTTGCGTATATCATATATTTTTAGCGGGATTAATTCGGATATTTGCTTTATCCAAAACTTTAAAAACCTGGAAAACATGTTTTTTATACTTTTCCAGCGTTTCGGAATAAATAATGATGTCGTCGAGGTAAACAAAGATATATTTATCTAGGAATTTCCTAAATATAATTATAATCAAACGTTAAAAACTGGCAAAGGCGTTAATAAATCCTAAAGGCATAACTCGGTATTTGTAATACCCGTATATCGTTCGAAAAGTAATTTTCCATTCTTTTTCTTTTGCCATTTTAATACGGTAATACCCGTTTCGAAAATTTAAAACGGTAAATTATTTAACTTTGCTTATATTTTCCCTTAAGGTATTTATTAAAATTAAAAAATAACCGTTTTTAATAATAATATCGTTTAACTGTCGATAGTCGATTATGCGTCAATAAACCGGATTTTTATCTTAATCGATTTTTTGCTTGCCGTCTTTAATTTTGGGTACTATAAATTAAAATATTCTGCAAAAAATTCGGATGGCTAAATATAACCTTTTTTTAAATTTAACTAAATACTTTTCCATAAAGCTTTAGCTTTTTCTAGATTTATATGGTAAATTTTATAAAGCTTAAGATAATGTCCTTTTTTAATAAGTATGTAATAATTCCATTATTTATATAAAGGCAGTTCGTAGTTTTTTCTGTCTTTAAAAAGTTGTTCGAATCGTTAATATTCTAGGGGTATAATATTAGCAAAATTTAATACCTTAACTTTTCGGATTATATAATAAATTTTTTTAAACCTTTTTTTAATAAAAATTAATTCGTAATTTTGAAAAAGTTAGCAAGTTTTCCAATTAATTAATAAATTACTAGAATTAAGTTATGGCATTCCCAGAATAATATCGTAACCTAATATATCGGCGATATCCAAAATAAAATGCTTTTAATACCCTTAAATCTATATTAAAAGTTTTTCAGTTTTTTAAGGATTCGTTCGTTATCGTACTAAAAAAAACTCCTATTAACTATCCGTAATTTGTAAAACTTTAACTTATATCTTTAAGGAATATAATATTTTTCGGCCACTACTGGCGAAATAAAGTTACCTTTTGCTTTAAAGTTAATTATAACTTTAAAGGTTTAGCTTTAGTACTAAATAAAAATTTCGATTTAATTTCGTAATCCTTTTTTTATTTTATATAAGGTTTTGGTTTGCAAAGCTTTTCGATGCCTTAATTTCGAAAACCTTTACCGTTTTTTAACTTCGTAATTTTATTCGCTAAAAGGCGTTTCTATTTGCGGGCTTTTTTAACTACGTATCTGGTATACTTATTATTTATGCAAATATATTACCTTCGTTAACCAATCTAGCATTTTACCTTCATAATTTTTACCTTTAACATTTGGAAAGTTTTCCAATTTAAAATCGAAACTTTTGCAGGACTTGCTTTTATATCCAAAAATTTATGCATTAAGCATAGCATAGAGGTATAACATAAGCAACCTTAAGCAATAGCTTTTCGGCTTTAATCCGATTCGGGGTGTAAATAATAAAATCAAGGATATTAGGGCCATCGGGGAATTTCGATGCATTTGTAATCGTTATTAAGTTTTGTAAAAGTTTTTTCGTTTTAACCGGACCAATAATCGTTATCTTTTTTCGCTCGAAAATAAATTGGATAATCGTTATTATTACAGGCCGAAAAATGGAAAAGTCCGTACTTATTAACAAAGTCTTATTTAAGGGCTTCGGTTTTAAGGTATACTGCCCGTTTTAGAGGTTCGCTGGATTTAGGGGTTTTTTACCTATAATTATCGGGGCGCATCTGGCCATATTCGTAGTATATTTTGCATTTTTGTATATTTAAATGATATTCGCATTCTAGCGTTATAGTTACCCTGAAGGCTGGTTATCCGGGATAATACTTGCAGGTTTTGGTTATTTAATTCTGGTAAATCGGGCAACGCTCGTACTTTAGGTCGCCGCTTAGTTTATAGTAAGTCGTCGTAATAGTATATTCCTGTTGGAAAAAAGGTAGAATTAACTTCCTTTTCTTTTTCGCTTTCATTATCCGTTTCTTATTCGGCCGTTCGGGCCTTCTTTTAAGAAATCCTTCCTTTCCTGGAATTTCTTTTAGCTTGAAAACGATATTCGTTCTTATAATAACCTTTTTTGCTACAATTAAAGCATTTAACATTCGATTTATCCTTTTTAGGCTCCCTGGAAATAATATTCGTTTCCTTTTAAGTTCTGTCCTTATTTTTGCTTTTTTAAAATTTGCTACTAAAATTTCGATTATCCTTTTTTTTGTTAGATCTCTTTTTTTCTAAGTACTTTTTAAAGGTACGTCGATTGGCAATAATGGTTTTATTAATATAATCCTAAAAGGGGTTAGTTTTGGGTACTTTATATATTTTATCCTTAACTTGTAATTTTAGGCCGTTATAAAAGAAATAAAACAATACGCTTTTTAGAAAATTGAAAATTAATGCAAGGCGATTAAATTTAGTCGCATATTTAGCTGTTAACTTGGTTTGCTGGAAAAGGTGTAACTATTCGACTGCATATTATTTTTTATCGGAATTTCTAAATAAAGCTTGCATTTTTTCCTTAAAATGTTCATAATTACCGAAAATATAGTTAATTAGGTCGGAAAATTAATTAAAGTAATTTATAAGGTAATTATTTATAATAGGTTCGGACTATAAAAAAATTTTTCCGGTAAGCAGCTAAAAAATAACCATTACTTTTTAATAATCTTTCATTAAAAATTTTTTATAAAATTTAAGGTAAAGTTTAACTTAAATCAAAAATCCTTTTATATCTGTAATACCGTCGTAAAGTTTTAAAAGGGTTAGTTTATAGCCCTTAACCTTTAGCATTTTATAATAAGCAAGGGGTAAAATAATATTTTTACAGGATTAATTCGCGCCAAATAAAAGTAATATTAAATACCTTTACTGTCGAGCGAATTTAGCATTTTCCCTTTTTACCGCCTGGAATTTAGTCATTAAGATACGTAGCTTGTCGTTAATCGTAAGTTCTTTTTCCTTGCTTTTCGGATTGTCGGATTTTTCTTTTTCCTTTTCCGGTTCGTTTTCCTGGACCTTAATGGTTTTCTTTGGAGCCGGAAAAGGTTGTTGCTGAAAAAAGGTTTTTTTTAAGACCGAATATTAGCGGGGGCCATATTATCGATTAAAGAAAGGAATTTTTTAATAAAAAGTAAAATGTTTTAATCCAAATATTAATCGTTTGCTAATAAAGGCGATCGGGTATATCGTTTATCTTTTGAATGCCGTTTTGTAATATCGTTTTTACTGGGTTTAGGAAAGCTTGTACTTAACTGGACCTTAAATTATTTGTCGGCTATTAATTAAAAAGCTATTAAAATATAACGAACCTGTTAAATAACTGCCTGGAAGCGTAATTAATATCCGAAAAGGGTTTTTAATTTGCAGGTAACAATAAAACGAAAAATAATTTAATAGTTTATTCGTTAAAAAGATTTGCGGATTTTTCCTTTAATCGAAAAACGATACTTTTAATTAAAGACTTAGATTAATAGCTAAAAAACGAATTTATCTAGGTGTTATTTATATAGGAAAACCGTTCGTTATATATCCCCTTATCTTTTGGTAAGTGTGCCTTTGATCTATGTGATCTACCGTAATTTACCCCACTTGTCCTAAATTAACTAGATCATATTAGATCACCAAGGTCTTGGCCAGCTCCGTAGTTTACCCGGAGCTCGTCCGCGCTAGTCCTAGAGGAGCATTTTCATCTTGGAGAACCTCTGGTTCGTACCACTTATATCGTAATAAATTTTTTTTCGAGTTTATATCGATATTATATGAACAGGCCGATATGTTTATTAGGCCGTTTTTTAATTATGTAAAATTTTCATTTTTGATTGGTAAGGTTTGCAATAATTCTATATGTTTAAAATATTTACAAAGTTTAATAATATAAAGCGTTGCCCAACTGAAAACAGTATAGGGCAACTTATGTATTAATATATCTGAGCTTATTATGGTGTTTTCGAGATCTTTTAAGTACCTTTTGAGGGCGAAACTGAATTAAAAGTGACCTATCCTATTTCGGATGCTCGGGGTTTTCCAGATCAGGTCGACAGTAGTAGATCTTTCTTGGTTGGAAATATGACGGGTTTAAATAAAGAAGACACTTAGCGGTTAGGACAGTGGCTGGACTTTATTCGGGGCTGCGTCCCGCAGTTGCGGCAGCATGAGGCAAATAGCATATGCGCTCGTTCGCCGGGCAGTATTTCTCTTCGACGCGATATTAATTAGGTAGTTTTGAATTTACCGGCTTCCAGTTTACACTTTATGCGTCCGTCCTTGCGCCCTAGCGATACCTTTCACTTCAAATATTTGGCCAAACAGCCTTGCTCATGCTGTTGGGACGTGCTGGAGATATAGTGCCAAACGAAACAAAGAGGAAAAGCCAGCAAAATGACGATACAATTGGCGAGCACAGGCCGTCCTATGCCTGCTTCCCTCCGTCATGCCAGTTACGGCTCACCGTTGCGAAAGGCCTGTGATGGGGAGAGGGCCAAGGCTGATGAAGTTCGGAGTTCTTATATCGATCAAGAGATAATGGGTGGTTCAAAGCCCCAGCCGAAACCGTTGACTTCGCGGCCAAGGGATCCAGGGCGCAGGCGGGGCAGTGTCAACTGAACTGGGACAATAAATCAAGTCCGCGGTATAGACGGAAGAAGGCGGACAGCGGAAGAAGGTCGAGAACGCCGGAAGGTTAATGGCATGGTCGCGGTCCGGGGAGGTCAGAAAGAAGAGATTAAGTACCTCGATGTTTCGGGAAACATGTTTGGTGTTCGCGTCAGACTTGCCCTGACCCTTACGCCGGTCCCTAGAGACTACATAAGCCTTTCAGTATATTCCCACGATTCTGAGATGTCACTAAAAGGTTACTCGAACAGGCCAAGAAACGAGAACATAAACGGCCGGTCGGGAAGTGGAAGCCAGATACATTATAAAGTCCAGTTATTCGTATCTATATGATTGCTATCTTTTTAACGGATACGGCAGAATATTTCGGAACCCGCTATCTACCGTTCAACTCCACCTTAACTGGCCACTGGAATAACTAGATTCCGCCATAAAATATCGGCTGGAAATCCTTCCTTACCGGGATTATTTATTAATTTTGCCGTTCGTCGATTCTACCTTCCGCGATACCAATAGTAAAATTTAACCAAAAATAGAATTTTATAAATAAATAAACCGTAAATCGTATAAGTTCCCCAAAAAAACTAGAAAGTTATTAATAATTTGGGCTAGTACGCCGATTCGTTCCGGATTAACTTACTAGCAGTCTATTAAACTGCGATATTAACGGTAATCCAGATATAATAACCCCGAATATTAATATAAATATCAAATAATTTAACAAAATATTATTCTTATTAATTATAGTATCCTATATAATTCGTATTTTTTCCCAAATTATTTAAAACCGATAATTAACAAAAAATATTAAAGATAAAATCCTGCCCGGAATCGGTAATTTCCTTTCGAAAATAGTTCCAATCATAAAAACCGTCAGGTTTACTTCCAAAAAGAAAAATAATAAATAAGGCGAAAATATTCGTTATCTTAGGTTCCAAAAGCCGCCGGCTAAAAGGTATTATTAACGATTATTAGCCTTATTATTAACCGGCAATAATTTATTTACCTTTTTTATTATGCTTAAAATAATAATTAAATTTAACGAAAATAAAAATTAATAATTTTATAAATATAAAAACAAAAAGGTAAATATGGTTTAAAGTTCAATAGTAACAATAGGTTGCATAATAATAAGGACCATAAATATACGCTTATATTTATTACGTAATTGTTGAATAATTTAAGGCTTTATATAACTTTTAAGATACGTATAAAGCGATATGAAATTTATTAAAAAGCTAATTAAATTTACGAATATAATAAAAACGAATATCGTAATTAACGCGATAATTTGCTAAAGGGTTAATAATTTTATATTAATTAAGTTGGTAAAAAACGGAAAACAATTTAAAAAGGTACGTTAACGTTTTATAAAAAAACGAATGTTAAAATATATTAAAAAATAACTTTATTTTTATCTTTTCGGATTTTACCTTATTTACCCGACTGGGCTTTATTATATTTTCGTATATTTTATTTATTTTTAAGCGATTTCCGTATAATATACGCCATTAGCCCTTAAATTAACCTTACTTACGTCGTATTCATATTATTTATGTATTTCGAATATTTTTATCCATATTTATTTTTTTAACGGCTGGCGTTAATATAATCCAAAAAATTATACGAACGGAGTTAGAAGGACGAAAAGGCGTTACCCGAAATGTTTTTGCTGTAGCCCCCTAATTAGCTAAAGAGAGGGTCCCGGCATACGGCCTTAATGAGGGGTGAGTGCGGCTTATGTAAAATCCGTTATTACGGAATTCCGTATAAATGTGGCAAGTCTAGCTTAGTGGAGGATTTTTTTAAGGCCGATCCGGAAGCGAGGTAGTTATTTATAATTGTCGCCCGAACGGAACGGAGAAGATAGAGCGTTACCTTTATTAGGTACGAGAGAGGGGGTATGGGATAGGGGTATGAAAAGAGTTCTAGATCCCCTTCGCTATCTTCTCTATAGAAGTCCTTCGTGGTACGGCTGACGTAGGCCTTTTTATAATATGGGGATGCGTAAAAGATAAACTGTTTAACTTTTAATGGTAAGGTTTTTTTTAAACAAAACTTATATGCTTATTATTTTTTACTCGTCTAAATTTTAAATATATCCTTGACGTCCTTTGTTTTAGGGGTGTATGCGTCGGATTTTAAAAAAGGGGGTTTTAACCTTTGATTAATTACGTAGATGTTTATTTTATAATATTCCTTTTATTTTATTATTCTTTGAATCATAATGTAAAGCCGGTGGCTGTTTATGTAAGACGAATCTGGGCTGATGTTTGCCCGTATTATTAATCCTTTAAACCTTATTTGGCGGTTAACAAAGCTGGTTAACTAAGGACAGTTCTGTATATTTTGTAATAAAGTTATATTAATCTTTAGTTCCCTGTATAGAAAGTTTTTAGGGGTACTGCTGCCATTTTTTATAAATAATATTGTTAGAAATTACGTCGTAATTTGCCTAATCTTTAATGCAGTAATATTTATATTTTTAATAAATCCCGAATTTTTTTGTTGTTAAAAGGTTTAGTTTTATTATAGGGGAAGGTATTTTTTTCGGATTTCCATAAGTCGGACCCCCCCCTTACGCTCCACCCCCCCAACGCGCCACCCCACATCCGCGACGCGTTCCGATCCACTTACTGATTTCTTTCTTTATAAAAGCCCTTTTAACAACGCTTTAGAAAATTGAAAAAATTATCTTCTTCTTTACTAGAATCTGTTTTTTCGAACGATATGCACCTTTTTGCTTAATTTCGCGCGGCGTAAGTAATAAATAAGGTGGGACGTAAAAGATTCTTATATTTTGCATTTAAAGGTTACCAGGTCGACAGAAGATATATTATACGCCGTATCGAAAATGTACTTATACGGGAAAAAGTTAATAAAATTTAACAAAAGCTATTACGAATTTAAGAAAACGGATTAATTTATTAGGTCGTTATATAAGGCCAATTAAGTTATATACCGCCGTATTCCCGATTTCGCTTATACGCTTAACGACTTTTAATTAATAACGATAGCTTTAAACGTTTAGGAAAAAAAATAAGTAATCCGTTTTTTGTAACGTTATTTTAATATCAGGATTTTTAAAGGTACGGCAATTAATTATAAATACCTAAATAAAATTTTACCGACGTTTACGAACGTATTATTCGATCGTTTCGAATTGTTAGTTATTAAAGTTATTAAATAACATAATAGATATAATGCCGACGAAATCGGGATAATAAAAAGTATAAAAAAAAACGTTTTAATTTTCGGTAAAGCTTTTAAAAAGTTCGTATTTTTAAAAAACGCTTTTAAACGGTAGTAAATTATTATAATCGTTTGTATTAACGTTAATAAGCGAACCTTTTTATTATTTATTATTTTTAACGGTAACGACGTATAATAATAATAATTTCTTAATTCCGACGATAAAATATACGAAAGTTAATATTTTATTACTTTTAAAAACGGTTAGATTAATACCGAAATTAACTTAAAGTAATTACGTAAGGTTTTTATTTTTTATACCAAGCCGGCGAACTCTAAAAAATAAAGGTTTTTGGTTATCGACGGTTACAATAGTTATATTATCGAAACTTTTATGTAAATATATTTTTAAAACAAAATTTATATCGTTTTTTTGCTTACTTACGTTTCGTACGTTTTTTAATTTTTTAATATAAATATCTTTTTTACTTTAAAACGAAAGTTCCGTTATTAATTCCGAAAGCGTTATTTTAAACGGGTTTCCGAAATTATAAACAAAACGGATTTTTTTTAAGTGTTTTCGTATACGTAAGAAAAAGTTATGATAGTTTTAAAATATATCGTAAAAAGTTAAGTAATTATAAGTTTACGATTTATTAATAAAACGAAAACGTTAAATAATAAATACGTTAAAGTTAGAAATTAAATAACGGAAATATTTAAACTTAAATCGATTTTTATTTTTTTACGTTCCGATTTTTATGCGTAAATAAATAAATTAAATATTAAAACGTTTAAATTATTTAAGGATATATATATTATTAAAAAATCCTTAATAAAAATCGATTTAGTTTTCGGAAACCTTACCGTACGGATTTTATTCCGTAAAATCGGAAAAGTTTTTAACGAAAAGAATAATAAATTAAGCGCTATCGAAATTTATAATAATTAATTGATTGCTGCCATCGATAAATCGAAACCCAAAAAATGCAAGAAGGTACAGTCCGAATTAAACGAAAATTTCGTAAAGATGATATCGGTTAAGAAGGTAAAGGTAGGGTTAAAAACCGTTCCGAAGGGACGTTTTACCGTAACTCGGCGAAATCAGCAATAGGATAAGTTTTCCGAAAGTGAAGAAGATAGTAACGATGATCCGGATTGCATTATTGTGCGCTTTATTTAGTATGGTGTTAATTGGATAAATGGTTGTTGAGATATTCTTAGTTGTGGTAAAGGGTTGTGTTGTTGATAGCTTCAAAAGTGGGTGGCGCGTTGGGGGGGTGGAGCGTGAGGGGGGGGTCCGACTTATAAGGAAATTTCCCAGGTAGTTATTTTAAGCCATACGTTTTGCTGATGGTAACGGGTCCTAATAAACGAGCTATCGTAATTTCCTTATTCGTCTTTAAGTATAAATCCTTCTTGTAATCTAACCTTAAAATATAATTTAATTAATTTAACCTTTATATCGGGTAAATTAATTTCACCTTTACCTTGTTACCGGCGATCTATTACGAACCTCGATCCTGTAATGTACATACCATAAGCTTTTTTACCAGGACGGGACGGATTCTATCATCCTTTTATTGGTCTTAGTTTTAGGTGACTTTATACCTTTCCGCTGGGTAGTGGCATAAGAGTTTATTAGATGGAAAAGGTCGGGACCGTGGGGAGAGCTATTAGCATGGCGTAAATAGACCTTTATTTCTCTGGCTGGTGGCCTCAAGCTTACGTTGCCAAGAAGGTTTTCGGGGATCAGCCGACGCGTTGTTACGTTCGGCTACCAAAAGGACAGGGATTTCAAACAGAGCGCATCCAGCAGTAATGCGGCTCGTGGTAACCTTGCCATAACTAAGTCTGGTAACCGAAGTAAAAGCATTGTCCGCAAAGTAAGATTGTAAAAGCTAAAGTACGGGCTCGAAGGCAGCTTTCGAATACAATACAGGAATGGTTAAAGGTCAGGGGCATTATTAAGCCCGCGCGTAATAAAACTGACAAACCCTTAAGCCGCGATTTTACCCCCCTCCCCCCCGGCCCGGGGGGTAACTAGAACTTACTGTCAGATTTGACAACTTAAACCAATTTCCTATAAATCTAAGGATGTTTTCATATCGGGAAGCCGTAAACGGACAGGCTATTATCGATGCTATTAGTCGATAAGGGCTGAATGGAGTGGCTTTCCACCAGGAGGTCGACAAGACCGAGTTTATTACTTAAATCAAGTAGTCAAAAACATAGCCCATGCGAAGAAACGACGACTTAGAGGAAAAGTAGTTCCATCTTGCAATTTGGCTCTGGAGCAAATGGTCGAAACAAAGCGGCATATACAGCCCATCAGAGAAACCTGGTATAGCGGAGGAACGTTCAATAGGATAGAGAAGAATAAGGGGCTGTTCTGCGGCTAACGCAAAACCGGCTAACACACCCTTCATTAGGGGATATCCGGAACAACCTATGCAATATTACTCGAGGTATTTTCGTCATACTTATGAGTCTAGGCGCTTGGAAACGGCCGCGGAGGCCCTGCGCCGAAAGCCGTCACGGAGATAAAAGGGGGACAGGCCCTCCCATTCGTCCTACGGCAAACGCCTCCTAATTCCTCTAAGACAATTAAGCATCCAATCCCATGATCCTTACTTAACCTACTTGCTCTTATCCCCACCATGACTACTTAGGCACCGATTGGTGTCCTGGCGTACAGCCTTACGTTCTTACGTAACAATGAGCTGCCTATGACCGCCATGCTGAATAGCCACTCCTCGATATGGATATGCTTAATTCTCTGTTGTCAATTTTTGACTGGGTCTGGTTACCCCCCGATGCTTTAAAGAGCATCGCGCTGTATTTTCCGTGTCTCCCTTGCCGCGTGTTCTTCAGAACTGGATTCCTTGATATGGCTTCCCACATCAGCAACTACTATGGCTCAGCGGTGAATAAAACCGGCGAAGACACATTAACGGTTCATCCAGTATGCGGTCCTTTTATCTTTGCCGGACGAAATGACAGAGACTCCCCCAGCACGACTCGGAACCCCCCGGCATAGCAAATCTTCGGCAGTACTCAGCTCCTCTTCGCCCACAAGTCGATGATGAGGAGGAGGATCAGGGGTCGACGTACCTGTGCGACAGCTCGGAGATGGCATCGATGATGCCCCTGTGCTCGGACCCGACCAACTCGTCGTACATCCTCGATATGTTGTACATGAAGACGCCCTTCTCGAGATGCCGACCTGGCCCCCGGACCCGGGCTCTGCCCTGGTTCGCCAAGTCCTCGCGCATCTCGCTGCTCTGCAGGTACGTGAAACGAGGGCGACGTGCTGCTCGGCGTTCGGCCCATCAACGTGCGCATGCCCCAGGCCGTGCTCGTGTGCGGACCCGATCCGCGCACCCCCTCGCGAACCAGCTCCTCGTTGTGAGAGGTGGTCGAATCCGCGTCCCCCTGCAGTTCACCTTCGATGGCCTCTGCCCCTCGCTGGGCCACTTGCGGGAGGAGATCTGTCCTGGTCCCGGTGCATCGCGCGCGCGGACTCCGTGCTGTGGGAGCCGTGTGCATCGTCCAGTAGTCGCACCTGCACATGGGCAGGCCGCTGATCGGGTTCCTGACCCACTTCTGGGTGTTCCCCCTGCACGTGCAGCAGATCCACTGCCCCATCTCGAACCCGACGACGCTCGTGAACTGGTCGTGCTGCGTGATCATCGTGATGTACCTGGTCGAGGCGTCGTCAGGAACTGACTCGGCGCAGATGGCGTTCTCGTCCTCGGTGTTCCGGTGGACGTAGGGCCTGTTGCAGTAGGTGTAGGTGATGCTCATAACGGTCCGGTGCTCGTCCATGATCAGCAGTTCCAAGCGGTGCCGGCCCACGTAGTCGGCGGCGGTCGAGCGGGACTCGTCGACGGACATCTCGCCCGAGATCGTGATGTAGAGGTCGAAAGCGGTCTGGTTCTTGAGTCTGTTCGCGCCCACCGGTTAACCATACGGGTCATACACGTCCAGGACCTTACAGGGACAACATATTCCCGCACTACGACGCAAGATCAGGGACTGCGACATCGACATGAATACGCGAGGGAAACGTGAAGATGAACCTGTCGAAGGAGGGCGAGATGCAGATGACCTCGTCCCGATCAACATCGCCGAGCCGGAGATAACAAGGAGGTTGCCCCTGGTGGAAATCATCGCGCCCCTCAGGTACGCCAACAGGTTCTACAAGGAGGACGGGGGCAGGAATTTCATCTCGAACGAGGAGCCCGACCTGGACGCGAACCGGACACCCGTCGGGGAGATATACACGATGCGCATCCAGATCCCGGTCGTGGGCCACGCGGCGGTGGTTAACGGCAACCTCTGCACGTGCGAGCCTACGTACAGCTTCGTAACCATGCACGACTTGGTCGACACGAACAGGCTCCTCCCCCCAACCTCGTTAAGGTGGGTGGGAAACAACGCCACCACGAGGGTAAGGTAGTCCGCGACCATAAGCAAGGAGATGGACAGGTCGGTCATGTGCTACGCGAGGAAAGGGCCTCTTTTCGCGTATATGAATGTGGCGGTGTTGGAGGCCACGAACCACATTTCGGATAGCGTATTCTGGAGGCAGCTGTACAAGCCCTTGGAGGCGGTTACGTGCCACTACGGGCTAGCGGGGCGTCGCGTTCGACTGCATGACGCTTTCCATGGGCGCATCCGCGGGGGATAACGACGACGCGAATGTGGAGGCGAGGATCCCGGCCAATGAGCACGACGGTGTCCTCGATTCGTGCTATATCCCGCAGACGAAGGGCGGGGAAAGGAGGGCGCTGGCGTTCGGGACGTACCCAAAGATCGAAACGTTCAGGACGAGGGGGCTGATGGAGGAGATCGTGTCCTCGGTCCTGGGCGGCGTCGTGATGGGAGGCGGGGACTGGGTCCTGAGGTGGCGCGGATTTATGTGCAACGTTACCATCGAATGCGCGTAAGGCTAATGGTTAGCACGTAAAATGGGATGTGCGAGCCCAATACGCCGGTCCTGTACGTGTTTGAGCGGGCGAAGGTTATCGTGATCTCGACGATGACGGGGTCCTGATTAGGCCGATGCGGATGCGCGTGATGAGCGGCAGGTTCGTCCCCGAGGGTCCGTATGTAGATACGATGGCCATTTACAACAGCGACACGTTGAGGTTCGCGGGCCTAGTGTTCCTCAAGAGGACGGAGGAGCCCGAGTAATACTCCTGCTTCCCGTTGCTGACGGAGCCTTTTTTACGTGGCCGACCGAGCCCAGGGAAAACCTCGGCATCCAGATGGCGACGTAGGGGCTGGGCCTGCACCCGGTCAAGGGCGACGCCGCGATCGTGTCCCTCGGCGAAACCAAGCCTTTAGTGGTGACCTCGTACATGGACGCGCTTTTGTGGACGTCGACCCCCGAGTGCAGGATCACGACCCCGGGCAAGAACGTAGTCGTCGCCTTCATCAACAGGACGCGCAACACCGAGGACACCGTGTCCATCATAAAAGAGTGGGCCGAGTCGGGCGCGTTCGCGTAGTGCGCCTCCATCTCGTTCCCGCTTCCGCAATAGCGGGGTCGTAAGACCGGGCCTCGTGCTCAGGGACCAGAGCTGGTGGATCCCCGCGATCGAGGGCGTCGTCATGTCGGTGACAACGAGCAAGTCCGGCGACCAGATAGCGAACGTGTGCATGATCGTGAAGGAGCTCAAGATCGGGGACAAGCTCATGATGGGGCACGGCATTAAGTTTAAGGTCGGGAAATTGATCCTGCGCAAGGACATGCCCACATCGTTGACGTTACGGGCGAGAGGGTGGTGCCGAACATGCTCGTGAACACGAAGAACCTCACGAGGGCTCGATCAGGTCGTTCAGGACCATGAGCAAGCCCGGGGGCAGGTACATCTACTCGATCGAACGACGAGAGGAAGGTCCCGGCCAAAACGCCGACCGGCCACGTGGAGATGTACGGGGAGAAGCTGGAGTTCCCCGACTCGGACGGGAGTTTGAGGGTCGTCAGGTGCAACTACGGGATAGCCAGGGTGACGCAGATCAGGCACATGGTCGTGTTTAAGCAGCACTTCGCGAGGTCGAAAGTAAGCGGGATCAAGGTCCCGAAGGGCAAGATAAGGGGACGACCAGGCTCGGCGAGACGGGGTTGCTCTCGATGATGATGCAGAACCTGGTCCTGAACAGAGCGACGCGGTGGTCACGGACGACATGTCGGATGTCACCAGGTGCGCGGTCTGCTTCGCGGTCCCGTTTTTCTGCGACTGCCCGAGGCCGAAGGCCCCCATGAACGTGTGCCAGGTCAGGTACTCTCTCACGGAACAGAACGTGTTCGCGATCGCCATGACTCCCCGGACGGCGACGCGTAGACCCTGAGGTTTATGACGAGTGCATAATTACGCACCTGCTCATGATTGGCTTCGTGCTCTCGTCCACGTCCCTCCACAGTTCGGGATCGCTGACTCGATTTTGCGCAAGTTCGAGACCGAGCTTATGTACAAAACCGGCTCCATGTACGTCGACTTGCCGAAGGAACGCGTTGAAATTACACAGCACATATAACAACCTGCAGGATTCCATCTCTTTTATTACATAATATACAACAATATAACGATATCCGCTTAAACGCGACAAGACAACGGCCGCAACAATATTCTGAAGAGGCCGAAAACAGACGTTAAGCCTACCCTAACCCCTGGAAGGCCGACTAAAGCTTTTCTGCAGACTCTGATTGGGCTAATGATGGACAACCAAGCTGCGGAGATACCTAATTGACTCATAGTAAAATAAGCTATAACTTTTTTAATATCTTGTTGAAATAATCCATCGCTTTCGAACGAGAGCCATCACTGCGACGGCCAGCTTGGAAATTCGGGCTGAAATGCAGCGATATATCTACGAAGCTTCATAGCCTATACGACACCTACGACGCGCCTCTCCAAGGCTTTCAGACTCTCCATCACGACGTCTGGGAGATTCCAGAGCTGCCAACTCGGCTGACGAATTCTACCACCGTATGGACGAACGAAAGCAATTGCGCATTAAAGAGATATCTGACGCCTTCCATAAAGTCGCTTCACTTGTCGCAGCTCCTTGCCCGAGTCCTGGAAGGGACGTGTACAACTTTCAGGACAAGATCTTTGATTCCCTTGGATTCCTGTCTTCTTTTCTTCCCAAGAATATGCCCTCTTAAGCCAAGTCACATGCACACTGTGTCGTTTACAGTAAGTTAACTAAATCGGGAACCTGGGAAGACTGTAGTATGATTCCGACAATGTATTGGTTGCATACCTAGGCGGGATGGTAACCATGGAGTTAGCGCATGGCGGGAACGGAAGCTTGCGAGCGCACCAATTCTATTGCCGCCATCCTGATAGAGGGGGTAGCAGGCTTGGGCGGCCCAACTAGACGAATCATTGACGACAGTAGAAAGTACAAGTACCAAACATGCAAATACCTTCTCCAGCAAAGTATGTAGCCTGCTCTCCAAGTCTCCTTGCCTTATCCGCAGCCTCGACTGCGTTATACAACGTGGTATCCACGTCTTTGATCTGATCTGCAAGATCCTTGCTGGCTGCAATAGCTTCGGTGGCAATAGAAACTGCTTTCTTCCTTGCTCTCGTATGCACCTGCACTGCTACATCATACTTAACCATGACCTCTTGCGCAGCTGTTAAATGCTTCTCTGCATCCTCCGCTTTTTCAAGGGCGAGTTTGGCAGAGGTAATTAGTTCCTCTGCAATTCCTCCGTCGTCTTCGTCTTCTTCGTCGTCGCGTTCTTCATCCTCATTGTCGTTTCCACCTCCGCTTTCAAGCTGCCTCGCTAAGTCCGCTTCATTTGCATCCATGGCCGCTTGGATCACGGCTCTAGCTTTCACGACGACATCTTTCGTGGGCTCACCTGCCATGCGGACAGCGGTCCAGCCTTCCGATGCACTTTTGAAAAAGTCGACGAATTTAACAGACTCGGCTTGAAGAAGCTCTCTTCGGGTAGCGGTCACGACCTCCAAGAGCTTCGCCTCGCAGTTCCTGATCTCGCTCACATAGTCGCGAGCACAGTCCGCCGCGATAGCAGCAGAAGAAACTTCTGTCATTACTTCGGTTTTGAGGATACCTAGCTAGTTGCCGTGCTGTTGAAATATGTAGGCGAATATGCCTGCTAAGAGCAAGACCATACCAAGGCCAAGCGCAGGCAGTAAAACATGTGGCAAGACTAGGAGCAGTGCTGTATATGTCCAGTAGCTAGGTAAGCTTTCGTATATACTGATAAACTGTGAAGAGTGCTCTATGTATCCGAATTGAATGGGGCCGCGGAACTTCTCAACCGGACTAAAGAACTCAAGTATTGCAATGGTAGAGATAGAAAGGATCTGAAGCCATGGCTGAAAAGGAGCCGGTAGGCCGTAGTAGATTGGAATGTAAAATGCCAATGCGACAAAGAGTCCACCTACAATCCGTTACCGTGGAAACATCAATAAATGCGAATTGGAAAATAAGCACCGACGAGCTTGTCGATTGTTTGAAGAGCAGCCAACGACTCGTCTAGCCATGCCAACAAAGCCATATTGCCTTCATTGCTCGGCAGACGCTCAAGGGCACCAAAATACACAAGAACTGCACCTAGCACAAGTATCGCACTTGGGTGTCCAAGTATTGGAATTTCGCTGCTTAGCCAGTCATAGCCTGGGATTTGAAAGGGAAACAATGCCAATGAGACAATAATTGCAGCTAGTGTTCACTTAGAGATGCAGTACCATCACAGCCAAAGATAGGAGGGAGACTTACGTTGTGCCAGAGTATCGAGGAACTTCGAGAGTTTCGAGAGGGGAGGGATGAGGTCTTCTGCAAAGAAGCGAGCAGAGGTCGGAGCAACTCAATCCACGCCACCAACCACCCCCGTGGAGTGGGTTGACGTCCATCCACCGCCATACAAAAATATATGGATGGAACTGGCGATTTTCCCATATGGATGGCCATCAGTAGATATGCGTAGACTGCTTTAGGGTATCTTAAGAAACGTTCTTGGTGTTGAAGTATATGTATATATATAGCTAGCGTTAAGGCAGGTCGCCTTCCTCCGCAACGAATAACGAATCCTTTTTATCGTCAAACATTTCATCTTCGGATACGGCGTTAATCCAATTCGTTGCCTACTTTTTAATCTTTTCATCAGTTATGCCTTAAAGCTTTGCTATTTTTCGGGCTTCATCCGGAAATATAAATAATATATCGAAGTTGTTAATTATTCCAGCTTTGTATTACGAGCGCAATATTTAATACATTTCGATTAGCATAACATTTAGCCTATTACGTAATTCGTTAATCATTCGACCTATAGTTGAAAAAAGACGCTTACATTCTGCTAATATGGGCTATATCGTAAGGAAATTAAGGGCCATACGGGAAAGGCGAGGATATTTTACGCTTTTCTGTATCCAATATGCAATAAGGTCCTGAACCTTCCGATCCCCAGGCTCGAAGTCCACATATTACGCCCTGTATTCGCCGAGGGCATCGCAAGCTTTTATACCAATCGAATCGTTTAATCCTATGGTGTTAAGGCCATATCGTAATTATTCGAAGTATTGTTGCAACTCGTTATAATAACGCTTTGTTTTTTTAGCTGGCCGCGCGTGCTCCGCCCGTGGCATCTCCATATGGGCGTATCCCTTTAGCTATATATCTTTTACTTGATCGTAAGCGTATTAAATCCATTTAGGGTAATCGGCTTAGTTCCTTTCGAACTATCGTTACTGATATGCAGGATAAAGCGTAAAAGCGGTAACATATATAAAGGTTTTTTCCAGCTTAATGTAATATTCGTTTAACTTTAGCCAAGTTAAGTTAAGGTTCGTAGTTATATATTGCGAATCGGGAAGGTTTTTAACGCGTACTTTAAAACTTTCCAACTTATTAAGAAGAAATTCGAAGCTTAGGATTATATTCTATATGTTGCCGTATAAGCTTACTCATTTACGCTTTCGCAACCGCCGTACGCCGTTACCTTTAAAGATTTTAACCGCATTCTTATAATATTTAAAGATATCCGCCGTAAGCTTTAAAATTTTCCAATCGTAGTTTGTTAGCTGGTTTTCCGCCTGTAAGATATAAAGGATGGTAATACCCTTTTGTATACGCCTTTTTCGCGTATAGTTTTCCATTTCCCATTCGTGCCTATATTTAAAGATTAACATATTAAGGAATAGGCGTAACGTAAGCGCTCGACGGATCATATATAATTACGAAAGCCAACGCGTTACGTTATTAAGCTTTACATTAAAAAGCTTTTACGTTTTAATCCGTAAGTTGTTAAAAACAGCGATTTAATACGCTTAAATAGCCCGTAGCATATTAATAAGCTTATTCGAACGATAAATAATAACAACTAAGTTATAAAATTTTCCGATAAGGTTTTTTTTACGCCAAAGTTCGTGTTCGGTTATAGTAAGCGCTTTTTCGCCGTATATAAAAGCTTCGAATGCTTTAATATTGTAATTAAATAACAGCGCCTTCGCAAAGAAGTTAAGCGTATAACTTACATAACGGTTACGGCGGTAAGCCCCGTTAAAGCCAAGCTCGTTATTAATTACCTTTATCGCTGTATCGTTGTTTTTCGCGTTATTAAAGGTAAAGTAACCGATTTTTTTCTTGATCCCGTAGGTATCGATTACGTTAAGGATCTTTGCGGCTATATTGGCCCCTGTATAACGTAAGGTTATATTGGGCAGCCTTAAGGTCAATTTATAGGGCTGATTTTCCTTATCCTGGAAGAAATAATAGATTTTATAAAACGAATGGCGGTTACCTAACCTCCAGCCGTTAAAAGCGATATAAATAAGGCCCGGCGAGCGTGATAACACCTTTACAATTTGTTGCTTGTACTTGTAAAAAGCGTTAATTATGAGTGTTTTGGTAGTTTTGGCGGAAATGTAGGTATTTTGATTCGTTATATAAGGGTTAAAATATTCGAAAATTATACGTAGCTTTTTTTCCTTAATAATAATAAATGGATGATTTTTTTCGATGATTTAGTTAATTAAAAGGCGGCGGAACTGCTTTTTATCGAAATTTTTGATTAACGTATTAGTAAGGGCTTGTTCGCGAGGGTTGTAAGTGTTAAATCCGAAATAATTAAGGATGGAAGGGGATCGGGATACTTTTTGCGTTATTTTTGTACGCGTTTTAGCTTGATTTTGATATCGTAACTTCGTTTTCCTTTTAGGAGCTATAATTTTATGCGTATAATAAAGATGATTTATATAATTTTGTGTACTGCGTGCTGAAAAGGCAGCAGGCCTGGAGTTCCTTTTGCGAATATATACTTTATATACCTACTTGCGTTTCCCGGCGCGTTGGATATCGTATCCGAATTGCTACGATTATGTTGCTGTATTCTTTATTCGTTTAGATATCGTGTACCCTGGGAACGCGGCCTAAAGGCGGCGTTCAAGGTTTTTATCGCTAGCAGTAGGCGTTAAGCTTATGAAAAGGGGCGGAACAGGCGTACTATTAGGGGTGGATATTTCGGAAAACGGCGGAAAGGATTGCATATTGTCGCTAGGGATAATAATAAGGCTTAAAGCGTTATATCCTGAAGCCATGATAACGGTAATATATTCGGATTAAGGTTGGATATGCTGTAGGTTGTTTAAGTTATTACAAAACGCGTATTATTGCTGTATTAATCGAAAAGTTTGCAGAACGCGTAGTTAAATTTTTAAAGCTTTTAGGTTTTATTTTAAAGGCTGGTAATAAATATATTTATTTCTTAGTAAATACTTAGCAAAATAAGGTAGGGATTATTAGATTAATAAGGATAGGGCGAAAAATGGAAAGTAATTGTATAGGTATCGAAGTGTTAGTATAGTAGCTTTTGCGAAGAACCGTACGTTGTATCGGAAGATCGAAAATATATCGGAAACGTACTTAAAATATATAGGTCCTAGATGTTACGTTTAATAACCTTGTTTGCTTTTTGAGTAACCTTATTAACAGCTGTATATTTTAACCTATCCGAATTTAGTTGTACCTTCGAAATTAAAGCTAAATAAAATCGCAAAAATAAATGAATTTTACCGTTAGATTACTTTGATCGAAAGTTTTAAGATGATGTTACTTTTATTATTATAATTATTATATGTTGCTGAAAGAGTTAAATTGTCGTAAAGTTAATATGTTTTGTATTTGGAATCCGAATGAAAATAATATGTTTGTTGATATATAACCTATATTTAACGATATAGGTATTTCTTTAGGTTGAATCCGGTATCAAAATGACCGCAAAAATTTAGGGATTTTAAATATACCACTTTCGTCATTAGACGATAAGTGTGTCTAAAGTTATAGGGGAGTAATGTATTGAAATGTTAAGTGTTTCCGGGTAAATAGGACCCCTTTATGTGGCGGTATGGACAGTTACCTGTTAGTATTACCACTTATACAACTAGGCTTCACTAATAGCGGGACCTATACCGCCACAAGGATTACTTATTGTGGACATTATGTCCATCGTGGACGGTTTCAAATGGATGGATGTCCATCTCAGAAAAAGCTAAATGGGTGGCGTGGGCTTGGCGGTTGCGCAATTCGTTGCGCAATCGGTGGACTTCGGTGGAGTTGCTCCGACCTCTGGAAGCGAGGGAGTGGAACTTGGATTTGCGAGGAGGAAGACATTGTAGCTGTTCTTTGAGTAATGGGTCTGAGATGAGTGCTAATGGGAATGAAGGGGATAAACACCTGTGTCTCTCCGACCGGATATTTGTTTATCACTCAGATGTAATCAAAGAGGTAGACAAGATAGGTGAAGAGGTAGAAGCAAAGTCAAGTCGGTCTCGAGCAATCCTTCGGCGCTGTTTGTTTCTCTTTCTTATGAACAAGCCGCATTGCGGGACGATTGGTATCGTCTCGGAACACTAAGAGGGGTGCATGCATTACTTCCTGGGTGGTTCTTCATGACTTGCATCAATGTATACGGACCCGGACAAAAAAATGGAGCAATAAATAATACATGTAGTGGTAAATCCCCTGAAGCGCAGCTTTTGCTTGAGGTATTGGCCTGTTATACTTTTAGATACCGAACCGAACACTACTTAGCACGGGTCACCCGACCTTGAATGATCATTGCTATGTTAAGAAGGAAAGTTGCTTTCATTAATATCCGCAAGTATTTCACACTGTTGGCGAAAGAGTTCCAACAGAACTGCGTCGATAACAAAAGAAATCTTTCGCACGAAGGAAGCTTGGAAGATCGAACTCTTAAGCGATTAATCCACGCACCACTTTTGACTTTTCGAAAGCGCTACAACTGGCGAAGACAGGCTCAACCAGATATTCACATCATTTTCCATAAAAATGGCGACATCTCCAATCGAAGCGCGAGTGTTCCAGTCTTTACGACGTTCCTCGCTGGAATTGAGCCATGCTAGGTGCTGTGGAATTTTGTTCTTCAAGATTGTTGCAATATTATACGACATCACAGCCGCGTCGTCAAGCGTTGTCGTGATTATTGATTTAAGCTCGACAAAGTCCTGCCGCGATACAGCCTTAGAGAGGTCGAGCTTCATCGTCGGATACGGTTCGATGCCAGATCTCGCCAGGATTTCTCGTACCTTTAACCCTGCGGCGAACATTTTTTCGACCGGAGCCTCCGAACGTGCGACCTTGACATGATAAAGCGAGTGGATGTAGATCGTCTCGTTGTCCGTTTTACGGATCGATCCTAGCAGGGCCGGCTTATATCTGAGCATGATGTTCCCGTGGTTTACCTCCTCTGAGAAGAGAATGGCGAATTCGTCTCCGTACTCGAAGTCCGTAGCTGTATCATAGACTGGGCCGACGATTTGTAAGTCGTACCATTTGTAAATCTCCTCGGAGATGTCGTAAATGATACACGTCGGCCGGGTACCTGGCCCTGAGGTGCCTGATTGTTTTTGATGCGTCGGATCTGTCAGGTTTTCGGTGCCTATGTTGGAGCTTCCTAGTGCCGCAGGAATGATGGATTGCAGAGCGAAACCTTGCATCGAAACGATGAGTCCTTCTCCTTTTGAATCAACAGTGGCGACCGTGTTGATATCTAGTACAGGGAAATGCAGATGCGAAGTTCGGATAAAGGTAGACTGTGCCCATCGATAGCCCCTTTGAGTCAATCTGGGCGCCCCGTTGAAGATAATTCCAGGAGGCACAACAGGCCATTGTTTCCACATTGCCGCCATTCGAAGAGATGCGCAATCCGGATCATCAGACGGGACGTCCAGAATCGGTTTAAGATCAAGATCCATAAGTGTGGAGATACAGATCGCTTCGTCTGACGCCCGACTAGTTGACCTTCCGCCCAAGCCAGCCATGAGCGTAGATAGGCCGAGGAGAGTGTCAATGCTCCTTTTGTTATAGGATGTTGGGACTTCATACTTGAAATTGCGTAAGCTATCCAGCTTTGCGAACAAGAAACCTTGAAACAGTTCTTTGCTCAGCATCTTAGACGCTGATTCTAGACGCTCTTGTTTAAACTGCGTGCTCAGATTTTCAAGATTGACGGCCTTGTCTTTGAACTGGAACCACACCTGCTTTGGCATCCTTGCCTCCTGCAACGTCCAAAGCCGCGTCATCCAAGTCGTCCGGTAAATTTGCATCAGCTGCTCCAGTTTTGAGATGCCTCTAGTAGAGAGCGAACATAGGTTCTGGTCCAGAACAAGGACCTTCGAGGCCCTTTCGTAGGTAGACCGCATCCTCATTATCGCAGTTTGTCGGGCCTCCTTCGGTTCTAATGGGCAACAAAGAGTGTCCATCCAGAATGGCATTGGTTTTTGATGAGTATCGGCCTGTGAAGCTAGCTCATTGACATATTTTTGAATTCGTTGCAGCTGACATCTGGGAAGAGAGTTCTGTTTGGGGTTTCCCATCCCGTGCGACCATACATGAGAAATTGCAACGAAGCTGGGATCAGACACGGCATCCAGAACCTCAATGGACATTTCATCACCACCGTCCACAGGGATCGTGACTAACGGAAAGGTTTCTGTGTCGCTGCTCAAAACCGCCGAAGCAATATCCGGATCCAAATGAAGATGGGAACAACTACACGATCTGCCTTGGTCAGGCGCATGTGCGACTGTGTAATTTTCTGGATCAAGCTGATATGCAACGCACATATCTTCTGAGCATTTTGAATGGTCTTCGTTGGTTTGACTTGATTTAAGGTAAGTCCCAAAGAAATCAACTGCTAGCGTACGGTTCCCTTCTCGCCAAAACTGTGCGGCAGTACGTGGGCACCATTTGAGAGTTTTCAAAATCTTCCGGTTATAGTGAGTGAAGTCGGCGCCTCCTGTCCAGCTGCCCAAGGCGAACCCACGCGATTTGTAGGTTTCGGCGACCTCACCCTTGAAGACTATCGTCGTCAACGCTTTGGCTAGAAACTCATGAAGGGACGAGATGACAAAGACTGTCTTGGTATCGATGGCCTCGCAGAGAACTCCGATTATTGCTTTGGATCTTTGGAGACACCGGTACGCCCGTTCGAACTGCTGTGATTTCCCCAGCGCATTCAACTTTGCAATGGGAATCCCGTCGTGTTGCGCGTGTTGCGCGTATTGCGCTGCCGTGTCAAATAGCGTTTGAATACCATCCCGGTTTGCGAGTCTGGCCTCATGATCCATCATGATGCTGCAGACCGGCTCCGGAATTCCACGGACAAAGGACGATCCTTTGAAATGTGTCTGAATGATGAACCATCTCTCCAGGAGAGCATCCATGGACTTCTCAGTCAGTTTCAGAATAAATCGGCCATCATCCGCCACGTCGAGATAGTGGCAAATATCCAGGTAGCAACAAGTGACCTCAGCCAGTGTTCCAAAGAAAAGCCAACCTATCGCCATGCCCTCAAGCTCTTCGCGTGATTGCTGCAAAAGCCATGCATAAAAACCCGGGTGCGCCCAAGCTTTGTTGGAGTAGGCACTGGAGTCATTCCAGAACTCTCCTCCACGATAACCGTAACGTTTTGGAAAGTTGTTCCAGTAGATTCCTTCCTTGTATTCGTCCCATTCGGCCTCATACCAATATTTGACAGGGTTGCTGAAAGTCACCTCAATGTGTGGAAGTGCGATCTCTTTGGGAAGAGGAAGGTATTCCATTGTGCTCGACGGATAATAGATTTTTGGAGCCGATGATCACCTAGAGCCCTGCATCAAGGAAAGAGGCATGTAATTATAGACACACGACGGAGATTGCGATAGATATGCTCGAGTGTGAGGTGGTGGGAATGGTAGGCAAGAAGTCAGAGGACCAAATGGTGTATATTGATCAGTACAGTAACTAATCTTTGGCCCTTTCAGGTCCAGAGTAGGGGCTCTATTATAAAGGAGTTCTTCCCCGCACTTTTGTCTGTTATAACCGAGGTAATGCCCATGGTGTCGGACATTCCGGAACCCAGTAGTTACCTGATTAGAACCTCTTAAGGGTTAGATGACCGGACCTATTCCTGGGCCCCTTTAGCTCCCATATCACATCGAGTCTAGAAGCATTTTTCTTTTTTCTAAAAATTACGTAGAAATATTCATTAGGCTAATCGGTTAGTTTTTGCAAAAAAGAAAATATAATAATTATTCGACTAATATTAATTTAATTAATAAATATATTTATTATTATATATAACTATAAATAACATATATTAAATTATTTATAATATTTTTATTTTTAATAATAAAAAATTAAATTATAAATATTTAATAAAATATAATTAATTATATAATAATTTTTTTTTTATATTTTTATAAATAATAGTAATAATAATAATAATAATAATATATACATATATAAATTAAATATTATTTAATTTCTAATATTTTATGTAATTCTTTCGTTATTTAATATATATTTCTCTAACTTATCGAATCTTTAGGAAAGGTTGCTTGGCGTAAAGTATTTGCCTCCGGAATATAACTAGCCTTTTAAGGGCGTTACTAGTGGCATAATGTAACGAACCTGTCATACATCCACCTGGAGGTATAAGCAGTATCCGAAATGGGGTCTTAATTTGCAGGTAACAATAATGCGAAAAATGATTCAGTAATCTGTTCGTTAAAATATTTTACAGACTTTTCTTTTAATCGAAAAACGGTGCCTCTAACTAAAGGCTTAGATTAATAGCTAAAAAGTAAAAATTAAGTAGGTACTATTTACATAAAAAACCGTTTATTATATATCCATTTTTTACAATAAATATGCTAGTGATTGACGGGATTTAAGTAATTTATTAGATCTAGCAGATTACTTAAATTACATACGGTTAATCCAAGACTTTTCCTCCGGAATTTCCCCGTAACAGACCCATACTAGGTATGAAATGTCGGCTTCTTAAAGCGGGAACCTCCGATTTGTAATATTATTCTTTTTTAAAAAAAAAAATCTTTGTTCTAAAGATAAAAGCCGTAAAAGTCCACCTTCCAGATTGGAATTGGTTCGTCGCCCTTTAACTAATTTTTACCATAACAGGTCGCATCCGGAAAAAAAAAAAGAAAACCCCGTTTAAACTAGCGCAAAGCACGAGATAACCGCGCGAAATACATTAAAAAGTTCGGATTTAAGGTTAATTTCTGTTCGAATTACGTTCGCGTTGGAAAACTTAATTATTTTTTTGTAGTTAACATTTCAAGCTATAGTTGTTACATCTGTTACCAGCGTTCGGCTTATGACGTACTGAATATAAAATTTTTTTAGTAAAGATCGGAGAGAAGCGTAAATGTTTGCAAAAAGAACAGCGCGAAGTGGAGGACAAGTTAATGGAATTTTTTGGTCGACTGAAACGCTTACGTTTCCAATAAAACGTTTTGAAAAAGAAAGCCCTGGCCATTTTGAAAAAAAGATATAAGTTGGATCAGTTAAAAAAGCAAGAAAAATTAGAGAAGGAGTAGCGTCGTATAGAAAAAAAGCAAGCGCGGCTTATTTCTGAAATTAACGCTGTAACGAAAGCGTCCGCCTTTTTCGACTAAAGCGCTGAAGGTTTGGATCTGGGAGTTGGACCGTTATCGCCTGCGACCTTGGCCGCGTCGGAGACGGTCGGTCAGGATTTTAGCGGTAAAACGTTTTAACTAGATCTTTCGCATTCGTTAAGTGCTTAAGGGGCTTCCAAGTGTTATCTTTAGGTAGGTAATTTTTCCACTTAACTAGATACTGGATTTTGTCGTTAATCATTTTTAAGTCTAGTATTCTTTCAACTTCGTATTTATTAGTATTTTCCTTAATTTCCAGGTTTATTTCTAGCGGGGCGTTATTAAATGCTGCTTTTAGCAGGGAAATATAGAAAATAAAATGTATTTTTATTATCTTCGGTAATAACAGTCGATAATTGGTTTTGAAAATAACTTCGTTAATTTTAAATGGACCGAGTTTTTTGAAATTAAGTTTGTTACTGGGTTTCTTGGTTTTAATTTGTAAGATGTTTAAGGTCGCGTTTTGTTTTTAGCGTAGCAGGTAAACTTTATTTCCTTTTAATAGAATTAGTTTTTTAATTTTTTTCTTGTTGTAATACTGGGCCATCCGTTGTTAGAAAAATTGCCGTTTAATCCTAAGACGAACTTAAATAGTTTTAATTTTAAATGCCATTGTTTTTGCTTTGGGAATTATTAAGGTGGTTTTCGGAGTTTTACCGAGTGGTTGCTTTGGTTATTAAGTTTTTACGTTTTGTCTATATACGGCTGTATAAGGTAAAATGCCCATGTTCTCGTTAATAGATGTATTATAAGTTACTTATGCCAATGGGAGTAGTTTTACCTAGTTATTTTGCTGGTAGTTAACATAATTTTTTAAGTACTATTCCAGGGTTTGCTTTAGTCGTTTTGTTTGTCCATCGGTTTGAGGGTGATACGTTATAGAAAATTTGAATTTGGCGCCAATTTGTTTAAAAAAGCTGGTGCTAAATCTGGAAGTAAACAGTTTGTTTTTATCTGAAATAATCCTTTTTAGAATTTTATATTTATTAAGATAGTACCTTACGAACGCGTAAGTTAACTATTTTGCTGTCGTATTTCCTTTAAAGGGGAAAAATATTTATATTTGGTGAGTCTATCGACGATTACCCATATTCCGTCGTACTGGATTCCGGTGACGGGGTCCTTAAATAGGGGTAAACCGGTGATAAAGTTCCAAGCTATAGTATTTTATGCTTTATTTAGAATCTTTATAGGTTACAGCAGATTATATAGTTTGTAACGAACTGCTTTAGCCTTATTGCAAATATCATAGTCCTTAACCACTTATTTGACGGTTCTTTTAAGTTTTAGAAAGTCGTACTTTTTTTAAAATCGTTTGATTGTTTTGAAAATCTCTTGATATTTATATAACGGGTTTTTATAAATTTTTTTAATAAATTGTTTTTGTTGTTCTTATAAGATATATATTTTTCCGTAATACAGCAATTAATCCTTAAATCGTCCTTTTAACTGTTTAACTTTTTTCTGCTTATTAAGATTATAAAAACTTTTAAACTGGGCCAAAAGTTCGGGAGTAGGTTTCTTTAATATTTTATACAATTATAAGGTACTTTTTTTTATAAGTTGTAGCATTTGTATACGTCGTTTAGGGATTTTAATATCGTAATCTTTTTTTCGATTTAAGATATCCGCCTAAATGTTTTTCTTACCTTTAATATAGTAAATTTTAAAATTGAATTTAGATAAGAAAATTATTTAATTTTTATGTTGTTTATTAAGATCCTAAGTTATTATGAAATAAGTAAGATTTTTATAGTTAAAGTAAATATCAAAAGGTTTTTTGATTTTATTAAGGTAAGGTTCCTATTTTTTAAATGCTATAATAATTGCTAATAACTTTTTGTCGTAGATAAGGTATCGCAATTTTGTATCTTTTAAGGCTTTAAAGTAATAGGCTATTAGATGCCATTTTCCGTTATTTTCCTATTATTTTAGAATTACTTTTAGGGCTTTATCTAATACGTTAGTTTTTAGTCGTTTCTTTTTATTATGGTTAAGTAGTTTTATAATAAGGGCGTTAATAATTTGGGTTTTAAATATTTGCATTATTTCTTTAGCTTTTTTTAGGAATTCGAATTTTTTCCTAATGTACTCCTTAGTAAAAAGGTTCGTTAAAAGTTTAACGATTTTTCCGAAATTTTTGATTAAACTACGTACGTAATCCGTAAATCTCAAAAATTAACGAACGTCGGTAACGGTCGTTTTATCGAGGATCGGCCAATTCTTAACTGCCTTTATTTTAAAGTTCTAGATTTAAATTTATTCTGAACTAATAATAAAACCTAAAAAGTTTAGCTTTTAAATATGCCATACGCTTTTTTCGGCATTAACTAATAGGTTTGCTTTTTCGAATATTTCCAGTATTTGGGCAATATATTTCTTATATTTTTCCAAGGTTTTAAAGTAAATAAGGATATTGTCTAAGTAAACGAATACGAACTTATCGAGGAACTTTCGCAAAATAATTATTAATATATGTTAGAAATTAATAAGGGTATTAATAAGTCCCTGGGGTATTACCTTATATTCGTAAAGTCCATAAATTGTTTTAAAGGCGGTTTTTTATTTTTCGCCCTTAGTTATTCAGATTAAGTAATAACCGTCCGGTAAATCTAACGTTGTAAATTATTTGGCTTTGCTAATATTTTCTTTTATAATATCCATAAAAGTAAAAAGATATTTATTTTTGATGGTAATGTTATTTAACTGTCGGTAATCGTGGATTTTTCGGTATATAGGGTTTCCGTTTTTATCGATTCGAATCTTTTTATTTTTTATTTTGGTACTATTATAACGGGATATCCTGCGGGAAATTTAGATTCCTGAATATATTTGCGTTTAAGATTTCGTTATAAGCTTTTTTATAAGGCTTTAGCTTTTTTAAGGTTTATGTAGTAAATTTGGTAAAGTTTTGGATGGTATTCTTTCTTAATAGGAATTTTATGGTCCTATTAATTATGGTCGGGTAATTTTTTTCGTATTCGTTTTTTGAATAGTTTTTTGAATTTTCGGTATTTAGGGGGTACTTTAGCAGTCGGGTTTATTATTCTGGCTTTTCGGATTAGGTAACAGATTTTTCGAAATTCCTTTTTTGAAGAAACTGTAAGATAGTTCTAAGAAAGTTTCTGGGTTTTCCAGTCGATGTAAGGGTTGCTGGAACGGAGCTACGGTATTCCAAAAATGATGTCGTATTTTGAAATGTCGGTTACGTTTAGTTTGATTTTTTTTTTGAATGTCCCTAAATTTGCATTAGAAGATTTTCCGTTTTCTTAAGAATTCGTTTATTTTTATACTTGGACAAGTTTTTATCGATTGTAAGTAGTTTGTATGATTTTAGCTTGTATTTCTAGGGAATCCGATGTTTTTCTGTAACTGATGGTAAAATGAAGTTTTTTTCTGCTTCTGAATCGATTATGGCTTTGAATGTTTTATTTTTGTACTGAAAAGGAATTTTAATTTGACTGCGCTGTCCAGTTTTTGCCTCGTATAAGGTTTTGTAGGTTGGGGCTTTTCGATGCCTTAATTTCGAAGGCTTGCGTAGTTTTTTTAATTTGTTGGTTTTGTTAGCTAGGAGGCGTTTTTATTTTCGGGCCTTTTTGACTGCATGTTTCGTACATTTGTTATTTATGCAGGTGTACCACTTTCTTTTGCCAATCCGGTTGTAACGAACCTGTTATACGACCACTTGGAGGTATGAGCAGTATCCGAAAGGGGTTCTTGATTTATAGGTAACAATAGGGCGAAGAATGATTCAGTAGTCTGTTCGTTAAAGAGATTTACGGACTCTTCCCTCAATCGCAGAACGTTGCCTTTGATTGAAGACTTAGATTGATAGCTAAGGAGCGAAACTAAGTAGGTGCTATTTACAAAGAAATATGGAAGTCTTATATATCCTTTCCCTCCAGTATGACCTCCGTTTGGTCTCTGTAATATCTCTGTGGTGTCTTTGAGGTGTCTCTGAGGTGTCTCTGTGGGCTCCGCAGAGACCATTCTTGGCACCGAAGTTTACCCGACCCGAGGTCATTCTCCCTTTTGGTCTCCCGCAGACAAACGGGAAATCTCAATCCGTAACACCTGTAAACCGTTCTGATAGCTTTGACTTCCGACGTTTAAAGGGGGGTTTGTTTCGGGGTCGAAATTCCTAAGGAAGTTGCCTTTATGTCTAATAGTTTGTGCATTATATATAGTATAAGGGAGTAGCATAGGTATTTTTAGGTAATAACCCTTCGGCTTTGGCTCGATTTAGGGTGTAGGTAGCAAGATCGGGGGTAATCCGGCTATCTAGGAGTTTTAATGCATTTGTATTCGTCGTCGGGTTCGGTAGAGGTCTTTTTATCCTATCCGGACCAATAGTTATTATTTTCCTTGGCGCGGAGATGGGTTAGGCAGTTGTTATTATAACATGTAGAAAAGTGGAGGAGATTATGGTTATTGTTAGATTTCAGGGTTAGTACATCCACTTTTGGATGTATCGTACATTTTAGGAGCTCGCAAAGTTCCGTGGATAACTGTCCGTGATTATTGAGGTCGGAGCGTAATTGGCCGTTTTCGTTGTATCGTTTGCATTTTTGCTTATTTAAATAGTAAATGCATTTTAGTTTTATAGCTATCCTGGAGGCCATTTGTCCGGGATGGTACCTGCAGGCTTTGGCAATTTGATTTTGATAAGTCGGGTAACGTTCGTACTTTGGGTCGTTATTTTATTTGTGGTGTATGGTTATAATAGTAAATTCTCGCTAGAAGGAAGTGGAATTAACTTCTTTCTTTTTTTTACTTTCGCTGTTTGATTTTTGTTTGGCCATTTTAACCTTTTTCTGGAGTTAAGGAATTTTTCCTTTCCTGGAGTTTCTTTTTGCTAGAGAACGATATTCGCTTTTATAATAGCCTTTTTTGTTACAATTAAAATATTTAATTTTTGATTTGTTTTTTTTAAGCTTTTTTAAAACAGTGCTTGCTTTCTTTTAGGATCTGCCTTTGGTTTTGTCCTTTTGAAATTTACTGCTTGAACTTTGGTTATTTTTTTTTTGTTAAATCTTTTTCTTTTTTTAAGTACCTTTCGAAGGTACGTCGATCGGCAATAATGGTTTTGTTAATGTAATCCTAGAAAGGGCCAGTTTTAGGCATTTTGTACATCTTATTTTTAACTTACAATTTTAGGCCGTTATAAAAGGGATAAAATAGTACGCTTCTTGGGAGATTGGAAATTGAAATAAGGCGATTAAACTTAATCGTATACTTAGTTGCTGACTTGGTTTGTTAAAGGAAATGTAATTGTTCGACCGCATGTTGTTTTCTGTCGGAGTTTCCAAATAAAGCTTATATTTTTCCCTTAAAATGTTTATAGTTGCCGAAAACATAATTAGTTAGGTTAAAGGATTAGTTAAGGTAATTTATAAGGTAATCGTTCATAATAAGTTCAAACTATAAAAGAATTTTTCCAGTAAGCAGCTGAAAGATGGTTATTACCTTTTGGTAATTTTCCGTTAAAGAATTCTTATAGAATTTGAGGTAAAGTTTGGCCTGAACCAGGAATCCTTTTACGTTTGTAATTCCATTATAAGGCTTTGGAAGGGTTAATTTGTAACCTTTAACTTATGGCATTTTATGGTAACTGGGAAAAGGAATAATGCTTTCGCGAATTTTATTTGCTCCAAACAAGGGTAAGGTCGAAAATCTTTGCTGTCGGATAAATTTAATATTTTTATTTTTTAAGGTCTTGACTTTTTTCGCAAGGATGTTTAGTTTTTCGTTAATGGTAGGTTCTTTTTCGTTACCTTTTTGTTTTGCCGGCCGGTTTTTTTCCTCTTTTTCCGCTTTAGATCTACAAACTTCTATGGTATCTTTCGCCGGGGCGGGTTGTTGCAAAGGTTGAAAAGAAAAAGGTTCTTTTTAAAATCGGGTGGAAGGGGGTGCCATATTGTCGATTAAGGAAAAGATTTTTTTTAATAAGTAGTAAATCGTTTAGTTTAGTTATTAATTCCTTACTGGGTAATAACGGTAATCGAATATGTTATTTATTTTTTAAATATCGTTTTATAATATCGTTTTTACTGCGTTTAAAAAAGCTTATGCCTAATTGGGCCTTAAATTATTCGTCGGCTATTGATTAAGAAGCTATCAAAATATAACGAACCTGTTATACATTTACCTAGAGGTATAAGCAGTATCCGAAATGGGGTTTTGATTTGCAGATAACAATAATGCGAAAAATAATTTAATAGTTTTTTCGTTAAAGAGTTTTGTAAACTTTTCCCTTAATCGGAAAACGGTACCTTTGATTAAAGGCTTAAATTAATAGCTAAGGAATGAAAATTAAGTAGGTATTATTTACATGAAAAACCGTTTATTATATATCCATCTTTCACAGTAAGTGTGCCAGTGATTTACGGGATTTAAGTGATTTGTTAGATCCAACAGATCACTTAGATTACATACGGTTAGTCCAAGACTTTTCCTCCGGAATTTCCCCGTGACAGACCCACACCAGGCACGAAATGTCGGCTTCTTAAGGCGGGAACCTCCGATTTGTGACACATAGATAGTGTCACGGCTAGCACCATACCGTTACGCCGGGGCACAAAAGATTGGCGGAATGATCGCAATTGTGGCAATTATTCTGGTGCGTATAGCTGCATATATACTGGAGGTGTGTCACGGGACCCCGACCGTAACACTATGCCCCTCCTCTTAATGGCTTGGTCCCCAAGCCACTAGGACATCTGCCGCGATTGACTGCGGCGCAGCTGCCCAACCCCCAAGGTTTACCCCGCATTGCCCCGCATGCGTCCGGGAAGACCTTGTGAGCAACGGCTAGTCTGGGGATCGAACCCAGCACTGAGGCGTTACCCACCGTCATGCGATTATTATGTTACGGCTAGCACCATACCGTTACGCCGGGGCACAAAAGATTGGCGGAATGATCGCAATTGTGGCAATCATTCTGGTGCGTACAGCTGCATATATACTGGAGGTGTGTTACGGGACCCCGACCGTAACAGATAGGGACGGGGCGTCGGGCGGGCCGAGAAGTGTGTCTAAGCGGCGACGTTCGGCAGCTTCGTTTTGTAATCAAAGTGGGGTCTTGGTCAGTTCTTGGGCAGACGTGCATCGTGTTGATGGCTTTGCCGTGGCCTTGGTGGCGGCTTTAATCTTGCTCGATCTCGTCCTCGGTCGGCATTGGTGTGTACTGGGTGCGCACAGCGACACGACCGTCGGTTGTGTGGATGGAATAGTTGGGTCTCGATGATCCTCGAGGTCCCTGGTATGGTCGTGGAACGATTGTAGGGTCGTTTAACTTGTCGTGCTACCAATTGTAGACATTTAGTGGAGTATGAAAAGAATGCATTCTTAGTGAGGTACAGTAACTAGTTAAGTATAGCTGATCACGTGGTAAAGTAGTTTCCCCTCCCTTCCTAGGTCCATACTATGACACAGAATAAAAAGCCTTGCCTACTCTACCAAAGGAGCAACACCTCCTACCTCGCCCCTACCAAACGATATCTCCACCAGACCGTGGAACACACCAACAGAATTCAACATACAGACCAGGAGAAATCGTAGTCGTAGTCGTCCCACATACTACTCGCTTGAACCAGCTCTTTCTCTCGTTCTATTTCTTCGACTTTCCATCCATAACTTTTCATAGTATCCCTCACACTACCACCCAGACCATCTTTGTACACCTGAATAACAACTACTCCTAGAGATAAAATGGCTTTGAAATGAGTATTGATCAGCGCCAATGCCTTTTCAATTACCAATGGTTTATCAATGGTATTGAGCTGATCACCGTCCGGATATGTTGTAATCGAGTGTAGGTTTGTACAGTTGAGCTGGATCACAGCGAGGATCATTGCGCTATCATCATCGAAAACGACATCATCTTGGTCCCGATCGCGAATACCGGGAAAATTGATGTGAATATACCGGACATGGCTCGAATTATCCCGGCCCATTCGGGTGACGAATAGCGAGATTTGTTCAGAGGTGCATTTGGTGAGGTCGAAGCGGTTCTGACCATAAAGCACTGAGCTTGCTTCGCTATGGATCATCTTGTTGGCGAGAAGGATATCAGTGTGCAGGGTGGTTTGCAATCGTGGGCGGTTGGGCCGTGTGGGACTCACAATCGGTTCATCTAGAACAAGAAGCTGCTCATACATGATGTCGCGGAGTTCGCGGGGAAGGCTGAGAAAGTTGGCCATCGTATTGACAGATGGATGGATGGATAGTGACTGTCTGAAAGGAAGTGAGAGGAGATTCGATGCAGTTGAGCAGAGTTGGGCATTTGGGCAGCTCTAAATGCGAATTCCGAGGGATAAGACCAAATGTGGCATTTGTTGATTGGTGCAAGGTGGGAACTTCGTACTCGGCACCCGTTCCCAAAAGGTGGTAGAATTACCCATACACCCTGGCAGGGATTATTGCAGTTAGTGGCATACAAGCCCCACATTCTCACGGGTTCTTAACTGATTGGTAGATGCTGTAAAAGGTGCTGTGGCTGGGGGCTTTTACGTGACTACCAGCTACCGAATCGGGCCCCTTGCTGGGAACTGGTACTAACTGGCACGTATTTTCCACTGTAAATTGTATGACAAATACATAGAGGTGCTCTACTATACTGGTAACGGAAAACTGGGGCTTGTAACGCACTAACTGCAATAATCCCTGCCAGGGTGTGTACAGACGCAGTGCTGCGTCGAGCTGGTCTTTGTGGCTGCCGCCCCCCAAGCACGACCTGTACTTCGTACTCATATGCCCACACAGCCCACACAACCCACACAACCCACACAGACCATAAAACCTCGCGAGCCATAGAGCAACCAGCATGTTCTCACAGCACCCATAAACCAGGCCCCGGAGGAGCCACGTCTTCGCCACTACCGCCCCCAAGCCCACACAGACCGTTCGCACAGCACCCACAGGACCAGGCCCCGCACCCAGACAAGGCTGACTCGCTCCACCACAATCTGCATCCCATCGCGGGCCGCGCCACCCCGGACCCCGACAAACGCGAAGAAAGTCAAAAGCTCTCACCTCACTTCTTTGAACACAAGGCACTAGGTCCTCCGCAGTCTATTGAAAAATTGCCGCCATGGATACAGTCACCACCCCCAAAAAAGGCCAGGCAACTCGTTTTCTCCTCGTCGGCCTCGGTCCATGCGCGAAACGAACTCACGCCAAACAGTTGGTATTTCTCAAAAAAGCTGGCCGAGCCGAGTTAGTCTGCGCCATTGATGTTGAATCAAAAAGAGAAGAGCTGGTCCAATACCGAGATGATCACTTTCCGGAAGTCGAGCTAGTCTTTGTCGCTCCGTTTACGACGCATATGCCACAAGAGTTGACGGCGGAGCTGAACCAACTTCTGAGGCGTTTACGGGTCGACTGTGTTATCATCAGTACCGAACCACAATCTCATAAGGCTTACGGTTTGTGGGCCTTGGATCAAGGGTTAAATATCATCATGGACAAACCTGTAACGACCCGCAAGGGGGCCATTACTGACATGGCAGAGGCCTGTGGAATTGCTCAAGACTATAATGATTTATTATTTGCATATGAAAAGCTGCAGAGCCGGCGCCGTACCATGTTTCTCATTGCCAGTCATCGCCGTTATCACCCCGCTTATATAGCTACATTTCAGATGTTGAAGCAGATGGCGGAAAAGTCTGGATCACCGGTAACAAACATCACCTCAACTCACTGCGATGGACAATGGAGGTTTCCAACCGAGCTTGTCGATCAGCCTTACCACGGATTCAGCGACGGACATGGCAAGGTCTCGCACAGCGGGTACCATATACTCGACACGACGTATCGATACATGAAGGCTGGGTGGATCAATTCGAAGAAACCAGACAAGATTGAAGTTATAAGCAGTTTCGTCACTGTAGCCGGTTTCCTGAAGACGTTAACCCATGAAGACTATCTTCGCGTGTTCGGAGACGATTATGAGAAGTCACGGAAGTATACACATGAGCAGATCGAGGCATTGGTTGCTGGGGGCGGAGAAGTGGACGCAGCTATTCAGCTCACTTTCTACAAGCAGGACGTGTCAATCATGATGGCACAGCTTAATCTACTTCACAATGGCTTCAGCCGGCGGAGCTGGATATCCCCAATCGAAGACTGGTACAAAGGTTCCGGCCGAGTCAAGCACGAGGCGCACGAGATTAGAAGCGGTCCGTTCCAGACAATTGTCCTGGATTCCCGACAGGCAAGTGACAACCAAGACAGATCAAAGTCTAACAGTGCGAAGATAGGAAGCGGCAACCACTTTGAAGTGCACGTCTTCAAGAATTGTGATCTCTTCGGGGAAGCTGAGCCGCTGACCTCGTGCTCAATGGCCGACATAGATCGACAACACATCACAGCACTACCGGGCATTTACACTGAGAACGTGAAGGGAGGAATATTGCGAGAAGCGCTCGACTATCTTGAGGGAAGGAAGGAAGTGGAAGATCTGGTTTCAAACATTGATGACCACAGCGTTCCAGCACATCTTATGAGTGCGACCTATATGTCGCATATTCGACGGGTCAGAGGCGAAAACCCCATTGTGACCATAGACTTGTCCTACGGACCAGGCATTCGCCCGAGTAAGTGTAGTATCCGCTGCCTCGCTTCTTTCATCCCTCTCTAGATTTGACTTATCAAGCAGATCACGGCTCTGCTATGGCATCTTTAAGATGATTATCACAGAATTATGTTACCATCCAGCATTGCAACTCAACTGGCCTCAGATACCTGTCCTCGGCAGCTCAAATAGTCTCAACTTCGTATCCGATCTCCGACTGGGCCGTGGGGGAATCAAAGGTATATCGGCGACATTGAGTTTAATAATTGGCAGCAGGTGGGGAAATCGGTCTAAAGGCTCTCAGTTGGCTGGGAAGAGGTTTTCAGAACTGCACATCATATTGGCGATAGTTATCACAAACCAAACAAAATGGAAAATCTGACATATTGACCCATATCAAATTTTTTGTGAAGTTACAGCTAGCTGCTGCCACAGTAGAGAGATTCTCTCCTGCCCTGTGAAGGGCGAGGCCGATCCAGAAGAATAATGAGATAAGGCCCATTTAGCGGTTTTTCCAAAACGGTGGAAGCTTTATGGACGCTTGAGCACCCCACTCTTCGAAAGTCAAGACTGAGGTCTTCTGCTGCTTGGGAGTCTGCGGCGGAATGACAGAGCTGACAAGAGGGCTCATTTTGGTAGCGAGAGCCGGGCGGTAGCATAGGAGGACACTGTATTTGTCCACTGATTTCTGGGCTCCCGGAGCTGAGACGACACGATGGTACCCGGACTTCAAGAGCCCGTTGGTCAAAATGGACAGCACGGCGCCCATGTTCACGACGACATGGCCAGGAATAGGCTTGATCCAGCGCCAACCATCATCATGGGTGCTGTTGACGTGCCTGTTGAGACCGCCATTCTGGAGCTTTTTCTCAAACTCGGGATCCAGGGTCTGGAGACCACCGATCCAGGTAAACAGTATGGCAATACTGACCGCATCACGATGAGGGGGGAAATTTGTCTGGGCCACCTTGGTTCCTTCGGGTATGCCGGGGTAGCGCAGCAAACGCAAGAAGTCGTTGGACGGATCGGCGAAGCGATGGAGCGATTTCAGTTCCCCGTCGGACAGTTGCAACTTCTTTTCCAGAATTCCCAAGAGGAGATCAAAAATAGTATTACCATTTTGCATCAGCGACGTGAACAGGTCGCGGTGCTTCCTCAACCAGGGAGGAAGTTGAAATCCCAAATTCGGATCCGTTGTCATCTCGTACAGTGGGACCTGGTAAACCATCAGCCCATTCATATAGTACTCAAAGGATATATAAGAGAAAAGAATATATACTGACATTGAACGCCTCACTAAATTCTGGCTCGCCGTTAGGCCCGATGCTGGGACATTTGTACCTTTTTGGCACGCCGGCCGGATTAGTATATTCGCCATCAAAGTTCCTCGTTGTTGATATTTACTCACCCCATCTCAAAAATACCCCGGCTGTCGCGGGATTTATACTCAAGCTTCTCTTCCATGGAAAGCGTATGAAGGGTTGCCTGCCCGACCCCGCAGGCATCGACGCCGTCATTCCAAAGCTTAATGCCCCTAGGGTCATCGGCCAAGTTCAAATAGAAAAAACCCATGGACCTGCAGATATTCCAGATCTTGTCGATTTCACCCTGGTCATGATCGAAGAGCCCCTTGAGAGAGATTTGGGGCAATTCGATAATGGGGCGGCCATCCGGGAAGGGGACGGCCTCGGGGAGGTTCCGGATAGTTGTGTTGTCACCCATTTGGATAAATCTCGAGCGAGAACAACTTGAAATCCAAAATAAATCCAAGTTGGAGAAGGGAAAGGATACGCGACACCGATAATGGTTGCGCTGGCTATGGTCGATCGATTGGTGGAATGTTTAAATTATTGGAAAGTGTTCGGCCCCTTGTCAGGATTGGGGGTGGCTTGGCCACGGGAACCAATGTATACAAAAAGAAGCGTGGCCTGCGTTAGAGTCGAGTAATTTAATAATTGTCACAAAGGAGGTCACGTGAACATTCCACAATATGGCCCTAAGCTCTATGCGAGGTAGGCGCGTTTATTACTAAGCTTATAAGCATTAACGTACCACACAAGCGAGTCGCGCACACAAGCGAGTCGCGCGGATCTTGGCACCTCACCACAACAAATTCAAATTGATTAACAACAACACATTGCATTGATTCAAATCAATCGGATTTTTCTTCGCTAGACGTATCTACAACTTCTATACAAGTACGCGCATTATGTCCAAGCTTGCCGCAAATGCCACACTTCCGTTCCTTGGTTTTAATCCTCTTACGACGACCCCCTCCAGTTACTGTTGGCTGCATTTTTTCACCACCTTCTTCTTTTTAAGCCAAAAGAATTTATCCTTCCTATATAATAAATATTCCTCCTTTTTAAAGATGTTTGTTTTTAGTCTTGCGACATTTACTTAAGATATAGTTCGTTTTACGCAATTAGGCAGCTTTTTGCCGAAAAAGAATATTTTCGTACAAAACTAATAAGTAACTTTTAGTTAAAAGATAAACCGATTCAGCCATTTTATTTGACGAACCACCCTGTTAATTCCCAATTTTCTTTTGCAAATAACGTAATTGCCGCGTTACTTCCTTGATATTCCTAAGGGTTTTTGCGGGCAAGGAACGAATAGAACCGACGGAGGTCAGCGGGAAGACGGTCGGCGTAGGCATAACTGAAGATACCTCCAATTCGAAAAAAACGTTATTGGGATTAAATGGAACAAAACCAGCTTTCGCAAATCCAAATTTGATATTAGCGGACGTCATAGCAGCTTAAAACGCGTCGTAAAAGCCGGCGAGGAAATCTTTTTTTGGCAATATTACTAAAAAAGATTTTTTTTCGCCGGTTTTTACGACGCGTTCCAAGCTGCCATAACGTGCGACAACATCAAATCTAGATTCGTGAAAATTAATCTTGTTCTATTCGATCTTAATAACTTTTTTTCCGAATTGGAAGTTTTTCCAGTTATGCCTACGCCGACCGTTTCCCCGCTAACTTCTGCCGGTTTTATTTTACCCCCCGCGAAAATTCCTAAAAATATCCGTAAAGCAATAAAACAAGGACGATATTTACAACAAAACATTAAAAATTATCAAGGTAGCTCGCTAACAAAAATATTTAAATCGGCTAATCTTATAAACAAAGGTTATATATTACTATTATATAAAGCCGTTCTTTTTTATAAAAAAAAGGTTTAATTATACAAAACGAATTACATCTTAAGTAAACGTCTTTAAAAAGGAGAAACACTTATTATATAAAAAGGACAAGCTCTTTCAGCCTGAAAAGAAAGGGGTAGTAAAAAAATGTAGCTAACAGCAGCTGGAAAAGGTCGTTGCAAAGGGTTAAAACCAAGGAACGGAAGTATGGCGTCTACGGCAAGCCCGGACATAATGCGCGTACTTACGAAGAAGTTATAGATATATCTAGCCAAGAATCCGATTAATTTGAATTGATGCGATGTGTTATTGTTAAGTTATTTGAATTTGTTGTTGCGAAATGCTGAGAAACGGTCCGCTCACTGGTTTGGACTCTTTAATAGTGTAATACGTTATAGCTATTACTAATCGAAATAATATAAAGGCCTATAACGTACTTATTTATCTTTTTGCTTGTAAGCTTGCTTTCGCCAGTAAAGCGGCTTACTGTTGTACCGGCTACTTTTTTTTTAAGCTTCTTATCAATACGGATATTGCGCGTAACTTTTCTATCAGAAACTAAAGAAATACTAATTTTCGACGGGCCAAACTCTAAAGTTCCTTTTATTACGTCCGGGTCTATATTAAGCGTTATCTTCGATTTGGCCATAAAGTTAAATCCCAATATCAGCGGTTGCGTAATGTAATAGTCGTTAATGATAAAAGAAAATGGTAATTAATCGGCCAGTTAACTAGACAGAAGCCTCGATTATGCTCTTAAACGAAGTTCTTTTTTGAAAATTAAAGCTCAAAAACGATACGCGAGTTTATCGCGTGGCTAGTCTACATCGCTTAATGTATAACGCAATTATAACGCTAAACTTGGCTCCAATATCGATAATTCCACTAATTAGGTCCTTGCTACCTCAATAGCCTACTTTAACTACTAGTTTAAACAACGGGATAATATATTCAGCTGGACTGCATTACTAAATCGATAAAACTTTGGCTTCGTTCTTGCTTTTTACCTTGTAACCGATATCTATAATAAAGATCCTAAAGGATCTTTTTACTTCTAGAGCTTTTAATTTTCGTACTTTAACTTTAATTGTCTTAATCTTTTTTCTAATTTCTGCAATTAAATACCTCCAAAGCTTTAAGAGCTATAAAGTTCTTAAAAGCCTTGCCGAAATCTAGGCAAACCCCGGTTAATTCGGGTTAAAAATTTTAAACATGTTTTTAAAGTGCTTTAGAATTTTCTTTTTCTAGAATTTAATTATATACTTATTAATCAAACTTTTATAGTTAAAGATATTACCCGTTTAGGTACTATCGTTTATTTAAATGTTAATTTTTATATTATAAAACAAAGATTCTTTATATATAAGTTTATCGTCGTCGGTTTCGTAATTGGTTTTATTCCTTTTCGCGTTTCCAGATTCCTTGTTTCATTTTTGATCGTTTAGCCATTATAACGTTAATAAACATAACCGGCTAATCAGAGTCGTGGATTTCCAAGGCACGAATTTACTCTAGATATCGAATACCTTTACTTTCGAAAACGTCGTTTTATAGCTATTTATGCAACAGTACCTTTTTATAAAACGGTTTTCCGTCGTAGTCGACGAAATAGGTTATGTTAATTTCGGTTACCTTACTTTAATCAATATTAGAATCCTGTCGATTTAGCTTCAAAATCATGATAAGCTTTTAACGTTTAACTAAACTATTAATATTCGAACCGAAGCTAGGTAACTAATTATTTACGCCCCGAAAAATATTGTCTCGCCGATCAAAATACCGTAATTTTTCTCAAATCGGCCAGGGAAGATCGGCGAACTATAAATTTATTCTAAAATCTTTTTTCAAATTAGAATCTGTTGCTCGGTTGCTAAAGTCTTGGAGATTTTTTTTTTTTAAAAAAAAAAAGTTAAATCATATTTCACGTAACTTTATTTTCTAGGATTTTAAGGAAAATAATATATCTATCATCGCCGAATAAATTCAATTTTATACTTTCTATATTAATAAATAAACGGTAACTACTTATATATATTATGTCTAGGCTTTTAATGAAACTGATAATATTAAAATCAAAATTACCAAATCCTTTATTACGACTCTAATAACCGTCTTGATAACCTTTTCGATTCCGGTAACTATTTCGGCTACGGTAAAAGCTAAATCGACTAAAATTATCCGGCTGGAAGTTAACCGTATTAATCAATAGCTTAGCACTATAATTATAAACCTAGGGTGCTTTTTATTTTGGCCGAACGTAATATTGTAGCGTACGGGCTGCTTTTTGTTACGTATCTTTTTTTAAAAGCTTTAAGGTTTTAAATTTGCCGTACCTATACGATTTTCAAATTTATAACGTATTTGTAATTTTCGACATTTAATTAATACGGTTCGACGTTTCTTATTGTGACGGCTATGGGCTTAACCAACTATTAAACCTAGTCGTACGGTTTATGTTGACAGTGGTATCGTGGGAATCTGAGCAATAAAGCGATAGTCACGTCTGGTAATAGCAGATGTAGATCTGGGTAACCAAGTTGTATTGCAAGCTGGCGCTATCTAGACTATGGGAAGTAATGAGCGTATATATCTTTCCTTTGGCTCGACAGGCTCGAACCGGATCGATCTTGATTTACAACAGATAAGTGTCTTCGAGCCCGTCGAGTCACTTCGAGCCATCCTTCTAGCTCGACTGGCTCGAGATACCAAGTCTCCTTTGGTCCAATTAGACGCGTTGAGCCCATCGAGCCCGTCACGTGATCTTGGAACCCACATCGGAAATGTGTCCCACAACCTCCGACCGTCTGTCAATCGAGCCAAGGCCTTTGGCCATAACACTTATCGCAATCGAAAACTTTCTTATCTTTATTACTTGAGTTATTAAGTTGGATAAAACCGTTTTTTTTTTAAATTAACGTCGAAATGGATACCTCCTTATTATTGTTTACACTTTTTATATTTAAGAAATCCGGCTTTATTTAAAGCTCAGGTTTTAATTAATATCGAAATATTATTATAATTTGTCGCATACAAAGCCTTTAGCTTTATAGACGACTTATTAAAATTTTTTTTGAAATAGATAACGGATAAATTTTCAGAAGCTTTTAATATAACGTGCCAGATAAGCTCGCGAGCCGTTTTTTAGCACCTTGCAACAAAAAATTCAAATTGGTCAACTACAACACATCAAATCAATTGAAATTAATCGGAATCTTCTTCGCTAGACGCATTTACAACTTTTTTACAAGTACGCGCATTATGTCCGGGCTTGCTATAAACGCTATACTTCCGTTCCTTGGTTTTAACCTTTTTACGACGACTGCTTCCAGCAGCTGTTAGCTGCATTTTTTTTACCACCTCTTTCTTTTTGGGCCAGAAAAGTTTGTCCTTTTGTATAGTAAATATTCCTGCTTTTTGAAAACGTTTATTTTTGGTTTTACGACGTTTGCTTAAGATGTAATTCGTTTCGCGTAATTAGGCAGCTTTTTTCCACAAAAAAATATTTTCGTATAGAAGTAATAGGTTACTTTTAAATAAAAGATTAACCGATTTAGCTATTTTTGTTAAATCACCTTAATAGTTTCTAATTTTTCTTTATAAGTAACGTCTTTGCTTCGTTATTTCTTTGATATTCCTAAGAGTTTTCGCGGGCGGGGAGCGAATGGAACCAGCGGAGGTTAGCAAGGAAACGGTCGGCGTAGGCATAATTAAAGGAACTTCCAATTCGAAAAAAACGTTATTAGGATCGAATGAAACAAACTAGCTTTTGCAAATCCAGATTTAATATTATTAAACGTTATAGTAGCTTGGAACGCGTCGTAAAAGCCGGCGAAAAAAATCTTCTTTGGTAATATAGATATAATAACATCGTATTATGTTTTCGATATATTGTAAATAAGCGCGTTTTAAAATGAAAAACAAAATACGTTAAAAGGTTAAAGCCGATACGAAAAATGCGTGGGCATATAAAGCGTAATAATGTTGTTATTAGCGTAGTATTTTTCGAATTCCATCGAATAATAATTTTCGTGGCCGTCGAGGATAAAAAGACGTTTCGAACTTTTCGTACGCGTCCGGATATACACGCATCGATCAATTGAATCCGTGCGCCCACATGTTTCTCACTAAAACATACATGTTTGACTGCGACTGTAATTATAAAAAAAATTGAATAAATTCAACAAAACTCTTTTTGATACACATTTTCACTTAATAAATATATACTTGAAATAATATATTAAGTTTCGTAATTAATAGGAGAATTATCGTCAATCAAAGTTTGATATAAGTATTATTACATAGAACTAAATATTATCATACAGTAATATTCTGGCTATCAGTCGAAGATACTATAGGTAAAAAGAAAGTGAATACTAACAATACAGAAAGGACGTAATAACGAATATAAAGAAATTATCCCGATATTTTTAGCATTTTATTTTTAATTGATATAATAAAGGAAAAAGGGAATGTTTTGGTGGGAAATAGGTGGGCGCACGGATTCAATTGATCGATGCATGTATTTGTCAAAGTATTGAATCTATTTGAAACCTAATTTATTTATTATCCAGCTATTATTCTTTAATGCGATTTTTAAATCGGTTACTGTAATAGGTTATTGCGGTACTAGAACTCAAGATAATTTTTTTCCCGCTATAATAACAAATAGCGGTATAGCCTAACTTTGGAAATTAATAGCTTAAATAATTATAATTTATTCTTTATTCTCTTATTGCGCTTATTTAAATTTGCCACGTTTTTCAACATTAATAATTACTATATCCGTTGCTATAAAAAGCCTTATTAAGAATTTAATCTCGTAGAAGTTGTAAATATCCTTTTTTATAATGCCGTATTTTGGAATAATAGCCCGAATAAACTCGAACCATTTACGAAACGTTTCTGGATTTTCAGATAAAATTCGTTAATAATCGATTTTCCGATTTAAACGCATTTGGAATTATTATTGCCGTTTAATAAAGTTCGATGCCTATTTAATTTTAACGCGTTCTATAACGCGTTAAGTAAGCAGTATATTGGCCATGTCTTTAATATGCTAAAGCCCGATAGGAAATACTCGTATATCTAGGTCAAAGACTTTTTTGACAATAGATTTTTCTTCGGTCGACGTCAATTTTCGTAAATGGGGGATAATATCGGCTCGGGCGTATCGTCCGTGATAACGGGCTTTTAGTGTAAATTCGGAGACTTCGTATATCGAATATGAATTTTTGAAATTAAGTTTCGGGTTTTGTTTTTTCGTCTGAATAACTAAATTCATTTTAGATTCTTTTATAAGGCGCTCTATGTTGTGGTATTGAGAAATCAATAATTGAAGTTGGGTAGTTGAAATGTTAAAAAAATTGACTCGCGAGTTTGTCCGGCTTACGCGCTTATCTGGCACGTTATTTGTTCTTAATAATTGTTTTTCTTTTTTACTTAGCTGTTTTCAAAATATCTTTTATCTTAACAATATACTTTAAACAATACTTATAAATATAATCAGGAATACCGCGTTAAACTTATTCTGTTAAAACTTTTAATCGATTTTTAGCAGTTTGAATTTCTTTAGGTTCTGCAGCTTGAAGGTTTTTAAGATAAATTTAGAGGGGTGCCCCCACTTCCTGAATTTACCCACTTCCTGAATCGATTTCTCAGCAAATTACGCAATATTAGAAAGTCTATAACTAAATGAATAAATACAT